>JAZHYW010036248.1:0-35617 GCA_037355805.1 Ixodes ricinus
AAAAAAAGTGCAAGATTCGAGTATTTTTAAAGACATGCCGTTACGCATTTCTTATTTCTATAGTCGGTGACAGGTCAAGAACGAAGTGGAAGCTCCACCCACCCCTATCCACTTCAGCGGAGGACACGGTGAAGAGGAGGTCGTCTCCTGTCCACCGTTCGCTTTACTAAAGTGGAAAGAGGTGGGAGGAGCTTCTACTTCGTTCTTAACCTGTCACCGACTAAAAGCTTGTAATGCATGCAACTCCCGCTCTTATTTTTTTTCATTTTTGATAAATATATGAAGGACGTTTCTAACGTTTTTTTATTATTACATATTTTTTAAATATTTATTTAAAAAGTGCATTTTTTATACGAATCTGAGTTGTCGTAACTCAGTTTCACATCATAGCACAGCCACGATATTTAGGGCACGCTCCTTGTAAACATAAAACTCAGCATAAATATATATATATATATATATATATTAATTAGAAGTGCAACTCGAGCAGGTGTTTCGTAAATACCACCTGATTATAATAAAGATTTCACAGAATTCCTTCACGCGTTTTTTTTTTAATGATTACTCAGATAGGATTTTAGCATCTGATCGTATTTTTTAAAATTGTATTCTTGTGGTATTTGTCCAGCTCTCAGTAGAACTGGTTTAGTTGTTTTGATATTCAAATTTGTTTAAAATAATTTTGAATCATCGGACTATTCTGAAGCTCGACTCTGCATGCAAGAAATCGGTCTCAGAGATGAGGACAGGTATTTAAATCACGATTCTTGAGTTAGAACTTTTCTTGTTCTAATTTAAATAACTTTGCAAGATTGTATTTTTCAAAGCGTAATAATTGTCCTAAATATAAAAGGACTTATGTTGTAGCAGACGACGAGCACTTGCACTATCTTTTAAAGGGTGGCAAAAATTGAAGGCCAAGAAGTTCAGGAAAAGTGGCGCTGATTCTGTCCCTGACCCAGAGGATTCTCGTCTCAAATATTTTCTCGCGGTTCTTACTCGTTCTTGCAGTGAATCGCCGTTAGTCTTGTTAAAAAAAAAAAGCGAGAAGCTCATCACAAATGTCACAAGCAAGTTCTCGAAAAACACCTAGTGCCTAAAAATAAGCTATTCAATGCTGCCACCATGCTCCGACACCACGAAAGGTGCAAATACTGAACTACACATGATAGCGACGAAGAAATGGAATTTCTTTCCCTTCACTCCAAGATAAGCAAACATGCATTTTTTTAAGGTTCCAGCTTTCCAAATGCGCCGGTTTAGTTCTCTTCACCATGGCACATAAATTCGAGATCTTCAGTTTCAACGTTCTTCTACTCGTAGACACCTGACGGAGAGTGTTATGCCCAAAAAGCAGTAACTGGGACTCACGGTACGGCAGCAAAACGTCAGTAATCGTGGCTCAAATCTTACGCTCAGGAAAAATGTTTAATAAACCGCTTTCCCGCGAAGTGCGCTACCAAAAGCATTGCACATAAGCGAAACCTAAGGCCCCTCTTTTCTGGGAAAAGTAAAATCCCTTTATTCTGGGTAAAGTGGCGCCATTCATTGTCGTGGAATTGTTCGAGACACGTGCTGTGCGCCACTTCTGGGAAGAACAGGGCGTCTGAAATCTAGCTTAGTGCTGCGCTGTGCCGACATGATCTTCCCAAGGGCTGTACGTTGTAGGTGCCTCGTGCATACTGGCACCTTGCGCAACGTTTAAAACATGAAGGGGCTTTAGCGAAACCCTCTCTGGGTCCTATTTCTTTAAATTTATTTAGTAAATAAATTTAGAGCGCAGCTTTTAGGCGCTCGTACCCTCCCTTCCTCCTTCTCCATACCATCCCCTCCTCCTCCTCTCTAGCCCCTCCTCCTCCTGCATACCATCCCGTCACGGTATATCTCAAAATCAAAAATACTGCAAGAGCTGTGCTCTAATTGAGCTTTAAAGAGACTTGTAATCGTCTTTCAATTTTTGTATCAAATTAATATCAGACGATATAGTTTCAGGGCACTGATTTAATAAAGCGACAACTCCAAGCTTCCACATTGCGCTTTACACGCACCGTGACCATTGTCCTTTGCAACTAAGGACAAGTAGTCGGGGCCAACTTGCTTTTGGCGGCAAGATGTTTTGGTGGCGCCTTCCTGTGGTTCCCTCTCGTGACGTTATTACCTTGCAAACAACAACTTCGATGGTGTTTTTAATGAGCACGGCGGAAGCTTGAAATTATTGCGCTCTGAACCCAACCCTGAAAACACCATCAAATTGAAGCTGTTACATTCCTTGTATTTCTGTCGGTGAGAAATAGTGTACTGATTGACAGCCAATCGTGAAATGCCGACCAGAGCGACGGTTTCGATTGCTCGCGTCGCTAATACTTCGTTCCCCCTAAAGGGCAACTCCGCTTCATTTTTGATATTGAGAAAACTATGCAGCCCTCTCGAGTATAATCTGAGAAGACCACGTGTCAAATATTACGATCTAATTCCGTCTATATATTAATTACACTGGCCAGCAAACTTTCCAATGAGCCAATTCGCCGAAATCTGGTAACTCTAGCGTGCGACGTGAGGCGCAATCACAGTGCGGTCAATACCACGTACTTGGAGCAGCCAAGGTTGAGCTACTACGTCACAGTCAAGTCTACGTCATTCTCACGTTTTGTTTGCTTTTACTTCTCAGTGGGAAAATGCACGATGGCGTCATGCGTTTTTCCTTCGGGTGTTGGCTTAAAGGTGTCCGAGTGATCACCGTAACACGAGTTCGCTAGTTTGCGCTGCCCTGAGCGCCTCTCGGAGTCCAGAGCTGGGAGCTGGGAGCAGTCTGTTTCGTCTCGCTGCTGTCGTAATTTGTGAACGATGTTTTGTTTACGATACGGGCCCGGGCCGCATCTTCCATGCCTAGCTGCGATGACTTACAAAAGATCTATAGGCTCGCGTTGTTCTGTAGTTGTCTGCTCGAACTACGAGTTGACCAGCTTGGGAGTTGTCTTTCACAAGTTTCCACACGACAGCGCGTATCTGAATGTATTGACGCATCTGAATGTATGGACTGACATGTGTTCCGATTGCTTGTGCTCATGACACTAATTTGCTGTTACCAGCTAAATAGAAAAACTTGCGTGAAACGATCAGTTCTTTTGTGTGTTGTATAATGATATATCGGCAAGCACCGCTGGTAAACGATTACGCTATCTGTAAAGGCTGGTTGGCACGTGGTACGGCCAGCATCACAAAAAGGACTGCGCGCCTGTCCATTGGTTAAATCTCGCTCCGTTCTGCGATATAACAATAAACAGTTTTGCAACCCTGTCTAGCCGACCTACATTCACTACACTGTGACCCCAAATCAATGTGCACTGGAGCCTGCTTATCACGGCATTCATCTTTTTCGCTGACTATTTTGCTATTGACAATAAACGTGTAGTCTGCCGTGTAGGTTCATAAGGGTACACAACTCAGGCTACTAAAGCGCGGAGACACATGCACAGTCAAGCGACTACCGCGTCGGTCGCAGCACGCGCCAGGCGTTTTCCTGTGTACAAGCGTATATGTATTTGCACCTGCAGAAACCAGGCGCGAAGACTCAGCTCTTTTCGGTAAAATAAATCGTGAAGCTGGAGGTTTATGTGCCACGCCTACGAAGGGCATCTGGCACGCCCGAGCGGAGGCCTGGTGAATAATTTGGACCACCTGGGGATCTTGTGACGTTTAACTGAGATCTCGGCTACACGGCGCCTTCGCGGCAGTCAAACCCACGTCAAATTGTGGGCACCCCCGTCGAGATTCCAACCCGAAGCGCCAACTGGGGCCGCAGTGGTGCCGACGTCGTTGGATGTTGTGGCAAACTACATTGGCAAAAATTGCGGAGCAAATGACGCTTGCGCTTTTCTCTACGTTCACCCGCCGTCGCATAGAGGATCACATGACCTTTTTGACCACGTGGTTCGACGTGACGTGGACATGACTCTGACGACACGAGATCAATGTTGCCTGTCGCAAACGAAGTTTCGGTTTCGGTATCTGCTGATGTTTAAAGTAAGAATATAGAAATAATATTCCACTTTTCGTGAATCTGAAGACGTAGGGCTCTTTAGTAGTGCTTTGGAAAATGGAATCACATGTAAGCTTAAAATGTTTGGAATAGACCATTTGCTATTTTACCCAAGCATCAAGGAGAATGCAGGGATTGGTGTTCCACGCGCCACACGCGCACGCCTTCCCCGTATAAAAGATTCGAAGTAAATAACCAAAATAATGCGTTGACGGACGCGCGCGCAAGATGCCATTTGTTTTAGGTATTTGCTTTAGAAAATTACTACTGCTGAGGCCAGCACGTGCGGCGCGTGGAACACCAATCCCTGCATTCTCCTTGATGCTTGGGTAATACAGCAATAGGTCTGATTGAGCGGAGTTACCCTTTAAGCTGAGATTAAAAGTTCCGCCTTCAGCACGAGCTCGCAGGCTTCCCCAGTGCTTTGGTTGCGCGTGCCTGCGCGTTCACACTTGTGTTAGCAAGGGCAGAAAGCTCGCGCTGAGGGCCTCCGGGAGCTTCTAGTCTCAATGTACGGGTGAACAGAGTACAGCGTCTCGTGACAGGAACTCGTGCGGAGAAGTGCGAGGGACTCGTGAAGGTTCCTGCACTTTCCTTTTATTCTTGCAAATGCCTGCAACCAGTGTTGCGAAATAAAATCAAGCTAAATGCTCAGTGCTGCCCCGCCATGTTCTATGGCCGTTCTAGAGAGCGGCCTCACTTGCAACCTTCACTTTCCAGCAATAGGTCTTCTTTGGCGGAAAGGGGGGGGGTGCGACCACACGCCCTTTTCCAACACCGCCTGAACCATCCTGAACAACTGTTCCCCTACAACTGCAATTAAACATGTGCACAATTATACTTATTTGAAATAACTGTAGTGAACCGATTAAACAAGTTTAGGCTTACCATCTTTAAATGCTTTTCTATCCGAACTCGTTGCTTGAGGAGACGAAGAAAACAATGTGTTCCGCATTAGTCCCTGCAGGTAGGCGCCCTCATAACCTGTGGGTCTAATCACTCTCAACACTTCTCGAACTCAACCCTGGATCAAATAGGCCAACACGGCGAGGAGGAGGTGTCTTCCAAAATGAATTAAAGACCTGTAGGAAGGGTACGGTTACAACGACCCCTTCGAACTGCAGCCTCAGGGAGCAACCACTCTGCTTCCAAAGGACGTAAGAGATTGCGCCGGTTCACTCTAACCCGGCCATGGTAGAGTAGCTGCATACATTCCGCTTGCGGAGCAGAGTATCACAAGGGTGCTCCCAGGGCGGCCATCTTCGATCTAAGGCCGCACTGCGAGAAGCGACCGTCGCTTCTCCAGTAGATCCGGAGGCGCGGATGGCTTGGCTGTGAGGTGGCGTGCTGCGGCGTGCGGAGTAGAGAAGATATAGCACAGCGACACGCTGCGCGTGCGCCATCGCTTCATCATTTGTCTCCTGTTTTTCTCTATGGCATCGGTAGAACATAGTAGCAGCCGGATGTGCCAATTGCGTATCACTCCGCGATCGCCGCAGACGCGAGCAACCCGATCGTCCTCCGTGTCGTCCGCTTCCCAGACATTGGAAACATGTTTTAAAACACCGCTCGCGTTATAAAACAACACGATTATGCTGTACCCAGTGGCTACATATAATGTCCAATGGTCAAGGAACCTTCAAGTTCGTTTGGGTTCAGTATAGGATGTACTGTAAGCGACTTAACTTTCGCGAATCGGGCCAAAGCTGAAAATTTGAAATTATTCGCGGGTTCTAATTTTTGCAAATAGAGTGTAGCTTCCGTAGCGTTCACACATTGCCCGAATTGTTCGCGGGACGTATTTTTCGCGAATTGTAGGCGATTCGCGAAATTCGCGAAAATTAGGTCCCCGCGAAAATTTAGACGTTTACAGTAGTTTTCGCAGACGCAAAGTGAGAACCATGATCCTCCCGAAACTTGGAGCCTGCAAGGTCGTTTACCCTCAAGAAGGTTGGATCCAGTTCGGTGCATGTGACCGCTTCTCCGCTTTTACGGAGTTGGCGGCGCAAGGAAAAGGAACTCGACACTCTGGCTGTCCAAGGAGAGCATATACAGTTACTCTAGGCCATGGTTCTTCCAACTGTTTAACGAGGCAAGCGCTTGTTCATTAAAAACTTGGCTTCAGACCTAAACGCGTCAGGAGATTAACGCGGATGGAAACCTTACGCCGAAGAGCCCAGGAATCATCGACTTGAACCACGCCGCCGTCCGTTTCAATCTGCATGAGCATTCCACCGGCGTTCTAAATTTCTCACCCACATCGAAGGGACCGGGCGCCTCTTGAGTAGTTTAACTTTCGATTGCCTAAACATCGAACAACAAATTAATTACGGTGTATTCGCACAAAGAAGGTTTTCTACACAGAAAGGAGCAGACGTCATCGCGTTTCGAGGTTAGGTAGATAACTCGATTGGCTGGGTTGTGATCGGGGAGTCGAGACCTCACCCCACAATTCGACAAGTAGGCCCAGAAATAGTGCAAAACGTAACAAAAGCAAACATCTTGTGTCGGCGTTAAATTAAGGGAGAACTACATTCCTAGGGTGTATAAAAGTTTTCGTTTACAAAAGAGGTGAAAAAAAGATAAAAAGTCTTAAACGAGCCATTAGGTTTATCGTGCGTTCGGAAGGGCACTCGTAAAAGCGCGAAATTTCGAGCTAGACTTCTCTGCGCATCGATAGTAATTAGTTAGCCCCAATTGCCCAACTATTTCATATAAGACGTATTGAACAGCGGTGCAGGTCCAGTCCTTTCCTTCATGTTCCTGTTTTTTCGTGTGCAGCGGACCTGATTGCCAACAAATGGGTAATATATATTAGCTTTTCATCGTTATAAGACAATTTTTGTAGACTATTGTTTTATCGCGATACAAGCACAAGTTTGAAACCCAATTTTTAATTTATGAAACATGTTCTAAGAAATTTATTTATTGAACGACTGCAGAAACAAAAAGATTGGCAGATTTTGTTTTTGTTTTGAAGGTATTGATCATTGAAGCGGCCAAGGTGAAAACTGACGTGTCTTCTACCTGTCGCAGGACGGACGTTGTACCGCTCGCTATGCATTTACTTCCGACTCTACTGCACTAGAACTCATGTGACACATTCAAAGTAGATTTTATGACGCTTATCAATAATAATAAGAATATAATATTGATAATAATAATATAATCAATGTTTATTATAGTGCCCAGGAACAACCTTGCGGTTTTGGTACTGGCACACTGAATGGAAATGAGTATTAAAACACACAAATACAAAAGAGCAAGGCACTATACAGTGACTGCATATAATAATACATTTCCTACACTCAGCTGAATGATAACAAAATACAATTTTTAGGTCTTGTGTAGAATGATGAGAAATTGCAATAATGTAAAAACGATTTTGAGAGGCACTAAAAACGAATAATATATGAAGTAGTAAGCACAAGCACAGACCCAAATATGTCTGTGCTTTCCGAAATCAATCTTAAAGTGAAAAACAATCATTATTCACCCGCCGGACAGGTCATAAATATAAAGAAAAGCCCTGTAGCACGAATTAAAAATGTCGAGTGTTTTAGAGTACTGGTTATAACACGCAGTCAGTCTAATAATTAGGCCTCAAAGACTAAAATTTTTGGAAATATAAAATAATGATTCATTCCGGGAGTCGACATTCGTGGAACCCTAAGGCACATTTCAGACAAGAGGCTTGGTGAACTAATAGAACCATGAAACGTTTTAAACAAAAACAATAGGTCTGCCTTCTGCCGACGCCGGTACAGCCTTAGCAAGTCAACACGCTCTAACGTTGCGTCATAAGTTGAACAATGAACATCCTTCATAAGGTAGCGATGTTTAAAGATGGAAATAAACTTTTCCTGAACTCGCTCGATTTCCAATTAGTTAGTTTTGGAGATTCCGTTCCACTACAACTGAGGTGTATATTCTTACTGGGGCAAGCATAACGAGCGGTAACGTGAGAAACGCAGAAGGATGCTTAAAGTCCTTCGTTAAGCGAGAGGCAGCACCCAGCGTGCGCGGAGACGAGTTAACGAGCCTAGTTACGAGACTAGAGAATCGCAGGCTACGATCGAACATAACTCCCAGATGTTTCATTGCACATACCCGGAAAGCGGGCTCACCATGAACACTAGTTTGTGCAAAAAATGTATTCTGTGCCTTCCGATTTAATGTCATAACCATGGTTTTAGTTACGGTTAGAAGAGGAGATGATTGGCTGAGCACCACCTGAAGAAAGAACATGCATCTTTCCAAAGCCCAGCGCAATCATCTAAAGTAACCATTTCTTTTTAAATGTTAATGTCATCAGCGTGTTGCAGGAACGAAGAATTAAAATTGCCTAAGAGACGTCATTTACTAACAATGTGAACAGGAGTGGTCCTAGGACGGATCCCTGAGGAACGCCAGAACTTCCCCCGTATAATGAAGAGTTTATATTGTTGACTTGAACGTAGACTTCGCTGTTTGATAAATAGCTTTGAAGCCAGTCGCATACTATGCCAGAAACCCCGTAGGCGGAAAGCCTTGATAAAAGGAGCGTAAGATTTACAACGTCAAATGCCTTGCTTGGGTCAAAGTAAGCTACGTCTAGCTGACCTCTGTTGCAGACTACCTGGGATGCGGTAGACATAAAACTTACACGATTTGCAGTCGTTGATCTGCCGGTCATAAAACCCATAAGGGTTAAGTTTCGAAATTTGAAAGACAAGAATTGATGAATGACTGTTTCAAAAAGTTTGGAAATAAAGGGAGAAAGGAAATCAGTCTATAGTTGACAACATGATCTTTCTTTCCCGACTTCCGAACTGGAACGACCACGGGAATCTTCCACATTTCGAGGAATACTTCGGACCTTAATGAGTTGTTAAATATTGCACATAGTGTAGGTGTGAGCATCTCATGAAAAAGTTTGAGAATTGCAGATGGTATACCATCATTTCCCGCCCATAGCGTGGCTTTCATTTCTTTAACACCTAGCTCTACACATTTCTCGTTGGCATTAATGTAACTTAGTAGGTCACCGAATTCATTCAAGTGAGTCAATGTGGGGGAGGAGCAGATGGTACTGTCTATGTAGGGTGAACTAAAATGATCTGCAAATAGCTCGGGCAGGCACTCCGCTTTTTTAATAGTGACTCAAAACTATTGTCGACCCGATATCCTTCCCGGAACGTGACCTAGTGTACCTCCAGAACTTCTTAGGGGTTTTGACAAGGTCAGATTGCACTAAGTCACCATGCGCCAGGCAGTCACGGTTTAGGATTATCTTACATTTCTTCTGCAACTCTTGAATTCTACCTCCCACTTTGGAAGACCACTTTTCTTAAACTTTCTGTGCAAGATGTCTTTCCTTTTTAGTAGCGTTCTTAGTTTATTAGAAAACGAATTTGGAAAGCGAGGTTTCTTTAAGGATCTTAAAGGGATGGCTCTATCCAAGGCCTCTCGAATAATCTTGTAAAGAGAGCTATTTGCTCATTTGCATCAGAGGATTTTAAGACCGGAGACCAGTCAACACTCGAGAGATGGTGGAATATCCTGATGTAGTCTCCAATTGAAAAATCGTATAAGATGCGTGGAGGAGAATCTTCAATAGGAGCGCGAATTACGGAATCTTCAAAAACAAAGCACTAAGTCAAGAAAGGATGATACTTATTCATAGGAACCATGAGGACTTCACTCAGGCTACACGCACAAAACCCATGTTTAAGGGACAGAAATCCAAAGCATTACCTTAGTGGTTTAGAATACCGTTATGTTGTGCGAGATTTAAAAAAGAAACAATGTTTACGAGGTTGTTCAGTCTTGGCTTGCAATAAACGTTGTCAGTGGAAACATTGAACTGCGTCCAGTTGATGTCTGGAGCACTAAAATCACCTAAGATTAAGACATAACATCCGTGCAACTCGTTAACGGTGTTCTCCATGCCAGCGTTACATGTGCGAAAGTCGTCGGCCGTCGTTTGCAAAGGCAGGTAAAAAGGCCAAAAAAAGAGCGTACTTTCTTTGCACACTTGATTTTTATCCATATACTAACGGAAAACCTTTCAAAATCTTCGCGTCTTTTCGAGCGGAAACGCCTGTCAACGGCCACTAACACGCCGCCTCCAGTTGTATCACGCGTGGCCAAGTCGCGGTCACGCCGGTGCACCACAAAAGAAGGTGGAAAGTAATCGGAGGAGCCAATGTCACAACATAACCAAGTTTCCTTTAAAAAAAAATAGAATATTTGGATAGAGTAACGTTAGAAAAAAACATTCGGTTTTGTGCGTAAGCCGCGGACGTTTCGATAAAATAAATCAACGTGACACATCATCTTTTGTCGTTCGTGGGAGGGCGCTCTGAGGCATGGAGAAGGGCTTATCGACGGGTGCCTCTGAAAGCTTTGAAGAGACAGGACTTCGGCTACACGGCAGGGTCATTATAATAATATTGAAAGCCTTGAAGAGGCAAGGTTTTTGCCATACGGCACATGATTATAATAATAATGACGATAATAATAATAATAAAAATATTATTTCATTGCTACCAGCAAAGAGGAATTTTAATGTTGCGGACGCATCAAAGCCAACAGGAGGCTTGTGCGGTGCCATCCTCCAATTAAAAAACGACATGTACCTGTGTAGCTACAGAAAATACTTAAAATATAAAAAGGAAAAAAATAAGGTGAACACAATTTTATGAAGGTAGTCACTCTAGTTATAAAGTGAATATTTTCCCCAACAAAATACTATGCGCAAACTGAAACATAAATCAAGAGTAATGTCAAAGCAAAATAAAATACCACAAAACTGAATATTATGCTATTAAAAAACAATTTTCATGAAAGCAGTCTTCGGTGAAATAATAACGCGTCCTACAAAGAGGAGAATACCAATCATTGTTCCAGAAACTCAGGCGTTCAAGTGGACACATATTAATAAGCAAAATGCGTCTAAAATATAAATAAACAAGATAGCGACCGAAACCAATAGTTTCTTATTAGAACAAAATATCTCTAAGCATCTTTTTAACTTGACCCATCGATGTTTGGCTTAGAGGTTCGGATGGTAAGTGAGAAAAAATATTTGGTACATAGAACGCACGCGTACTTTTGCCATAACGAGTGCGAGAAAGAGTTCCGTGAAAACGGTGCGTATGTCGAAGATTACGTGAGTGTGGGCTGAATATTTTAAAATCAAAATTCCAAAAGTGTCGCAATACCACCGAATGAACATAGAGGGTTTGGAAGTTAGGTAGTCGCAAATAATCGAAAAGATTGGAGTTTTCAAGTATTTTCTCATTTAAAGAAACACTTTTCAGGATAGCTTTCAGGATGCAGTCCATTTTGGTTTTCCAAAAGTAAGAAGAATTGCCGAAAATGGTAATGAAGTAGCGAAGGACGTTATATGCAAGCGAATTGGCAATCATTCTTCGAACAGATACGGAAAATAAATATTTTGTATTATATAATACGCAAGTAATGCTTCTCAGTTTTTTACAGTTATATGTAAAATGAACATTCTATTTCAGATCGCTATCAAAATATATGCCTAGATACTTCACACTATCTGTATACTCTACCGGAATGCACTTGCATTGACGGCAGAAAGAAGAGTGCAGAATTAATGGGAAGTTGAGACTGACTGTTTCGAGTGGGATATAGAAGCATACTAGTTTTGTCTTTTTAACATTTATATCAAGATTTTTTTTAACTAGTCCATAATTGCTATTGTTTGAGATTGCAACTGGCTAATGGAATTTTCATATTTGATCTGCTGGGTCATAATTGCAGTGTCGTCAGCGTATTGATATAGCTTACATCACGGTAGCATGGTGGCGATGTCATTGACAAACATACTAAACAAAAGAGGTGATGAAATGGACCCCGTGGTACTCCGACTTTTAGTTCGGTTCGCGAGCTCTGAAATCCAGATGCGTATACCAGTTGAGAGCGATGACAACGATAGATTTTAAGAAGGGAATAAAATCAACCGCAAAAGCCTAGGCTGTACAGTTTCTTCAAAAGTATCGTGTGGCTTACTCTGTCAAAGCTTTATACGCGTCTAACAATAGTGTCGAAGTAACAAGATTGTAATCGAATGCTTAGTATAAGTTATCTCAGAAATCTTCTAGAAGAGGCTGAGTGCCCTTTCCTTGCACAAAACCAAATTGAGATGAAGATAAGATATTCGTTTTTTTTAATATGTCATTTTATTAATTACATGTTTTTCGAGCATCTGAACGAAGATTGGCAAGAGAAAATCGGACGACAGTTTGCAATATTGTCCCTGGCACCACCTTTATACAAAGGACGTACTATATATGTTTTAAGTTCATTGGGAAGAACATTTCTTCAATAAATCCATTTAACATAAAAAAGAAGTACGTCTTTCAGCCTGCCTGTATTTCTGAGGAGGTCAGATAGACAAATTCCGTCTATTCCAGGGGACTTGTTGTTATTGAAACTAGACAAAATGGAATATAGACCGGTTTCCTGAAAAGGTAGAAGGAACGCTGAGGAAGAAACGAGGTTATCAACTGCACCGAGGCTATCTCTTGCCTCACCAGAAAAATTTGCAAAAAAAACAACGTTAAAATTCTTTACAATCAATTGCAAATTACCTCCAAAATGTCGTTTTAATATGTAATCAATTTAATTGTTTTGGTGTCCATGGAGTTTATTTATCAAAGTCCAAGCATTACGTGCATCCGAATGAGATTGGGAGTATTTTCTATGATAAGAATCGCGCTATACCGATCGAATCAACGCGTTTACTTTGTTACGGCAGGATTTAAAGTTTATTCGTAGGTGTGCATCATTGGGTGAACGACGGCAACGAGCCTATGGTGCATTTTTTCTCTTATCGCGTCTAAAATATTCGCATTCAGCCATGCAAGATCAGGGTTGCGCTTCTTTGCGTATATTTCTCTCCGGAATCTTTCGTAAAACTGACTGAAAACCAGTACAAACTTTGAATAAAAAGCGGTGTAGTTAAAGATCATTAAAAGGTGGTTCGAAACAAAAGCCGAGGAAAGGTGGTTCGAACAAAAGCCGATGCATGAGGAAACAAGTCCGATTAAAAGGAGGTCTCCACGCATTGGAGAGTTAATAACAGAATCACTACCATGATTCACAAAAATATTGAGGTCATTGCATACATCAGATTTGGACCCACTAAAGATGTCGATATTAGAGTCTCCTATAATGTATAATTGACTATACGAACTCACATCAGTAATGCTTTCTGAAATTCCTCAAGAAAAGAACTTATATTTGTGGATAGTGGTCAATACACTGCAAGCAAACAAATGGAATTGATTGTAATCTCCACAGAAACTGCAAGGAACTCAGCCTGAGCAAACGTCAACGAAGTACTATAAAACGACCAACTTTCACTCATGAAAACCGCGATACCGGGTGGAAAAAGTACCACGATACCCGGTAAAGCGAACTGATCTGTAGCAGACAAGGGATTGTTAATTTATGTTAAGACAAATAAAAAGAATAATGATAATGATAATATTAATAACAGTGCACGATAATAATAATAATAAAATAATATTAATAATAATAATAATTTTATTCAGGAATGCAGATCTCGCAGAGTTGATGTCGGACTGGTCAAAGCCAGCTAGGGCTTGTAAAACCAGATCCAGAGATTACACTAAGAAAAAAGCCAACATGAGTGAGAAATGCAGCTCAATAAACAAAATTAAAAATTCACGAGTACGAAAATGTTACAGTTCCGTTGAAGACACAGTACAGTTCTTTGAAGGTGGAAAAGTTACAATATAAAAAATGAAGGAAATACAAATGCACACACGCACGCACGTTGTCATAAGCACAGCACCGCGGCGAATAGGAAAGTGCTTCTCGAAGATGTGGCTGTGAAGAATTAGCAATCGTAATCGTACAAGAAAAATATATATATAACAAAAACACGCACACACTTGTTTGCGTTTTTAGTACGGAAATGTTGCAGTTCCGTTGGAAACACAGTGCAGTTCTTTGAAAGGTGTAAAAGTTACAATATAAGAACTGAAGTAAATACAAAATGTACACACGCACGCACGTTGTATATGCACAGCACCACAGCGAATAGGAGAGTGCTTTTCGAAGTTGTGGCTGAGGAGAGTTAGCAATCGTAATCGCACAAGAAAAGCAAAATATAAAAAATGCGCACACACTTGTTTGCGTTTTTCCACGATACAGGCCCCAAGGTTCAAAGAGGTCTTCAGTGAACAGTTACATTTAGGAAAGAAAGCAAAACAAAACAGCCTGGGTAAATTAAAAAAAAACAAAAAACAGAGAGACCAAATCGGCGCAAAGGCACAGAAAAAAAATAGGCCTGAAATTTTGGAAAAGTTTAGAGCCAAGCAATAAGCTTGTGTGCAGAAATGAAAGTAAAAGGAAGGAGAATATAGCTGCCCACGTAGGCTTCCCATTGCTATCATGATGGCTCTCGCAACACGTCAGAAAACAAAGATCTTAGACTTTTCTTCAGTGATTTGTTGGAAGCAAGGGAAAGCAAGGAGTCTGGAAGACTATTGAAAACGTTTGGCACATAATATTCGCGCATACTTTCACCATAGCGAGTTCTAGTTCTTGGGGTATGGAAACGTGGAGCTGCTCGAAGCTCCCGGACTGGTGTCGAAATGATTTTAAACTCGCTCCCCCAGAAGTGTTTCCAGACGACCGTTTGTAGAAATAAAGAGTTGAACGACGGTAGTTCAAGCGAGGCGAACAAGTTATCACTCGATGAGTATTCCGTGTGGTAAGCAACGCTCTTTAATAATATAAAATAATAATAATAGTAATAAATTTATTCCAGCATTTGATTTTTGTTTCATTATATTAGACTCGGGACTGTCGAAGCCAGGGTTGGCTTGTGTGACACGACCCAGCAATGATGTTAGCCAATGTGAATGGTAGACAGGCGTTCTTGGTATTGCTAATAGCGGTCAGTATAGAAGTTCAAAATAGTTCACAAATTGCAGTCAGTATAGATGTTTGAAATAATTCACAAATGGCAAAAATATGAAACACAGAGATGATTTCTATAACTAAACAATACCATCCTTCATGACAAAGTAATATTTAAACACACAGATAAGTAAATGTACACTCAAAAGTAAAAAAATAAAAATGTTTGAATAGAAACCGGCTATGTGTATACAGGCATATATCACACAAAGATGCACCAAGGCATATATATATATACCCAAATTCAGATCTACAGATACGTACACGGATATACAAAAATACAGTACTTACAGCATAGACACAGATAAAGAAACAAACAAATGCCTATGTGGATTCAGCACCAACTGAAGAAAGGTCCAAAGAGTTCGAAAAGTTATTCGCAAAAAACAAATGCCTATATGGTTTCTAGCACATTTCTTTCAGGTGCTTTTTTAAAGATCGTAGTGAATCGAGTTGATTAAAAACGTCTGGTAATTTGTTGAATATGTCAGGCACGTAAAATGAACGTATACTCTTTTCGTAGTTGGTGTGTATTCGAAGAATTATAAAGCGTTCACTATTTCTTATAGAGTGCTGAATAAAGTGATGTGTTTTAAACGGGCAACTCCAATAATGCTTTAGGACATAAAAGCAGACAGGACAGGCAGAAAACGCGGTAGGCCAACTGATGCGAATACGTCACCATCCTGTATTAGTTTGGGATCATAGGCAACGTTTTTGGCGATGCTCTTAAGAAGTACATCTATTTTTGTCCTTCAAAGAGCTGAACAGATGGCGAAGACTGTAATCCCGTATCGCAGGGCTCCATACGCGAGAACATTAACGACCATTTTTCTGACGGAGATTGGGAGGAAGGTTTTGGTGAGATATAATAAACATGATACATTTCGTAGTATTTTAGCCAAATAATTCAAGTGTGTATTCCATGTTATATCGCTATCGAAATAAATGCCCAAGTATTTTACTGTATTTACGTACGGTATAGGCGTACAGCTGCAAGATACACAAGACGATGAATGTAATATAAAAGGTATGTCTATGCATGTCCGCTTGAGTGGGTTACGGAAACAGACAAGTTTTGTTTTTAGAGCGCAGCTCTTAGGCGCCCGTTTCAGGCATGAGCGGCGTCGCCGTCGGCGTCGGCGTAACCGCAAGGTCACGTGACCCCCAAGGTTACGTGACCTCCCAAGGTCACGTGACCCCCAGATCACGTGATCCCCAGGTCACGTGACCCCCACAGGTCACGTGACCTCCTGAGGTCACGTGACTCCCCGAGATCACGTGACCCCTCCCCCGAGGTCACGTGACCCCCAGGCCACGTGATCCCCCCGAGGTCACGTGACTACCCTGAGGTCACGTGACCCCCCCCCCCCAAGGACATTGAAGAATGAGGGGAGGAGGAGGAGAAGGAGGAGGAGGAGGAGGTATACCCTCCCTGAGTACTCTTCCTCCTCCTCCTCAAGAGCTGCGCTCCAGTTTGGCGTTACAGGAAGTTGTAAACGGCTTTCACTTTTTTGCACATTCCCAGATATTCGATTTGCTTCAAACCAGTTCATGACTCTTGTAGAATTTGTTTGTAGCATGTTGATTGCACTACGCAGGCTGATATGAGTAGATAGCAACAATGTGTCATCTCCATATTGATAAACTGTACATCCTGATGTTGATCTGGCGAGATCGTTCACGTTAAGATTAAACAGCAAGGGGGACAGAACCGAGCCTTGTGGTGCTTTCTTCTGTAGGCATACTTTGGCGCTTGTTTTGTTGCAAACCAATACCTATTGCGATTTGTCAGTCAGAAAGTTTTGAAGCAACGAAAAATGGACCCCGAAATCCGTAATTGCAAAGTTTCTCCAGCAGTATCTGGTGATTGATAGAATCAAACGCTCTCGACACATCGAGAAAGAGTGCGCACGTAAACTGATTATTGGCGAATGAGGTGTGTAAAGTATCAGACATATCTTCAAGTGCCGAGATGGTGCTTGGGCCGGAGATAAAGCCGTATTGGTTAGGTGATAGAATATTGTACTTGTCGTGGAAGGCGCTCATTGTTTTAAAAATATGTTTTTCGAGAACCAATGCCAAACACGGAAGAATAGGTATGGGACGATAGTTTTTTACAATGTCACGTGCACCATTTTTATAAAGAGGTCTGACAATTGCGCTTTTGAAATTTTTGAGGAAAACTCCGGTGTCAATAATTCCTTTAGTATGTGGAGAAGAACACGTTTTAAGACATTAAAAATGCGAAGCATGTCGCTGAGTTTAATATTATCGATTCTTGGAGACTTATGAGGCCGAAAGCTAAACAACAACATATGAAGATCTTGTTCAGTCATGTTTGGGAGAAAGGCAGAATTTGGGCAAGGTTTTTCCAGATTTACTGGCGAAACATTTACATCGTCAGATATGCCGGAGAATAAAGCAAAAAACTATTCAAATTATCCGACACAAAAAGCATATTGGAATTAAAGTTTTTTTCAATAACTTCATCGATAGAGTTCCGCGTATTGCCGCCTTTTACTTCATTCACAAGAGACCAGGTTTTTGCAATATTAGAACGTGTGTCGAGGAACTTACGTTGGTAGTGTTTCCGTTTTGCATAGCGTATGAGAGCGGTTACTCCATTTCTCCGGCTTGTGTATTGTAATTTTATATCTTGAGCATTTGGTGATCGGCGATAACGCGCCCATAAGATATCTGTAAGTTTAATTTCCGGTATAATATCCCCTGTCAACCAGAGATGTTGCGGTTTTCCTTTTTTTATCTTAATAACTTTTATACTCCTCTCCGTAAAATGCGCAAATGCATCAACTAACTTTGTGTAGGCAGTCTGACAGTTCGTGATGGTCACTAACTGTTCCCAATCATACGAGGCAATTAACTTGTCAAAGACGTGACTGTCGATAATAGCAATCTGGTTTGAAGGCTTCTTGTTTTCTTCCGATACAATACCACACTCTATTTGGCATGCCACAAAATAATGATCTGCCAGCTTTCGTGAGATGACTGCGGATTTCACAGACGCCCCTGAACTCCTGATGTCAATATGATCGAGGCAAGAAAAAACAAGTTTTCCGCTTCTGAACTCTTCCCTCGTAGGTACGTTAATAATAGGAGAAATACCGTGGTTAGAAAGAAGCGTAAGGTAGTCACAGACGTTCGATCTCGTGAATTTTAGGATGTCAATATTGAAATCGCCCACAAGGCAAATGATCTCACTCTGGCCGATGTTAGCGATGTTTGCACCAAGCTCATCTAGAAATGTTTTAACGTTGCTTGATGGAGATCTATAAAACGCAAAAACCAATGTTGAAATTTGGCTATTGCACATTTTTATGGATAAGTATTCAGCGTGATTGCACGAGAACATCAACTCAGCACAAGACCACCTCTCTTTAACGTAGATGGGTATGCCACCTCCGCGAGACGAGTCACGTGTACTAAAAAAGGACCGATATCCACACAAAGAAAATAGTTCCTTGGATGTATCATGTATGTTTATCTCAGTTAGAACAAAAACCTCTACGATGTGTTTAATGTTACGAATAACACCTTGGAACTCGTCCCAGCATTTCTTAAGGCTCCTAATATTTACATGTACTATCGTTACTGCTCTGTTTACGAGTGGAATAAAATTGCTTAGCGAAGAAAGATCAGTAAATTGTCGAGAATCGTTCATATAGGAACAGCAAGGAGATTAGTGATTAAAGAAGTTTCTCGAGGTCTCCAGCCTTAGAGACACGCACGGGAATAGAGCCTTCAGCTTTTTTTGCGAATATTGTACCATTTTTAACCCACACAAAGGTGCATCCTTTTTCTTTGCCCTTTGTTCTCGCTTGCTTGTGGGACTTGGACCTTGCAATTGAATTAAGTAAGCACAATATGATGACATAGTGATGACATTAACAATGAACAGCGAGTTAGAAAAATGAAGAAGCCGCACAAAATATCTAGATTACACAAGAGAAACGTGCGAACGGCACACAACGCACTGAAAGAAAGACGACAAAAACAGAAGTACTAAAAAAAACATCAAAACAAAAACATGTAAAAAAAAAAAAACGACGAAGTTACGAACAGCACAATAGTCAAACTGGATTGCGAAGTAAACGCTTGTTTGTCTTGCTGAGAAAAAGTATTAATAGGCATAGCACAACTTAGCATAGCGGAAACTTGCTGTAACCGCTACAAGCACGACACGCGTCAGATACAAAAAGATATACCGTATAGACATTCATAGCCGAAGAATTTCAGTAATATTTTCAAAAGCTAAGAGATTTAGCGCAATGTTTACAGGCTTTTCTTCGGATGTCTTTTGGAGTCCAGCCCGAGAAACGACTCGGGAAGTCTATTAAAAATGTACGGAACATACAAAGACCGCATTCTCTTTTCATATTTGGTGTCTACTTGGGGTAATAAAAAACGCTTGTCGTTTCTTAGCGACCGCTGCACAATACGATCGATTTTAAAAAAGCTAGCATAATAGTGTTTCGTTATCACACATCTTTCAAACAGGGTAGAAAAACGCGGGAGATCTAACCACTGGAATAAATCCTCGTTCGGTGCATCCTCGATGGTGTACGCAACTACACGTAAAATTGCGTTTAGGATATTGTCAATATTTGTTTTCCAGATTTGCGAACGATTTGCATACCAGATTTGCGAACAATTTGCATATACAGTGATACCATAACGCAGTGCATAATATGCCAAAGCATTGGAAACCAATCTTCGTACTGAAAGAGGCTGAAACGTTTCGTGGAATATAAAAGGCATGATGCACTTTGCAGTTTTTTTAGCAATGTAGGTGAGATGTAAATTCCAAGATACATCACTCTCAAAAAGTGTACCTAAGATATGATTACATTAACATACCAAATGGGTGTACAACGGCAATCAATAAAATTCGACGAATGAAGCAAAAATGGAATATCCAGATATTTATGTTTCAAAGGATTACTGAAACATACAAGTTTTGTTTTCTTTGTGTTAATTTTGATGAGATTTGTATCGAACCGATTCATTACATTGGTAGCAGTAGATTTCAATGAAATAATTGCACTGTGCAAATTTATATGATGTGACACTAACAAGGTATCATCAGCGTACTGATATAAGTCACATCCGGAAAATATTTTCACCATATCATTTGCATACAGATTAAATAAAAGCGGCGACAACACAGAACATTGGGGAACTCCGGTCTTCAAATTCACTGTCGAGCTTCGAATATTACAAATAGAAACTTGCTGTATACGATTTAATAAAAATAACTTTGGTTTAACCGGGAAAATAGATCTCTAAAACTGTAGTCAAATATTTTCGTTAACAATATTTTATGTGAGATACAGTCAAACACTTTTGCCACATCTAAGAACAGTGCGCATGAAAATTTGTTCTTCTCAAAAGAGTAATTCAGCGTGTCTACGAGATTTTCTAGTGAACAGTCGGTGCCACGCCCCGCGATAAACCCATACTGAGACAAGGACAAAAGGACAAATCTATAGAGAAAAACGTCATTGTTCTTAGGATGTGTTTTTCTAGAATTAGTGCTAAGCATGGTAGAATAGAAATAGGCCTATAATATTTAACTACATTACGCTTTCCTCCTTTGTAAAGCGGTCTGATTATTGCGTTTTCATGCCATCAGGAATAACCCCAGTTTTATAATTCTATTAAATATATGAAGCAGTGCAATACTCAAAGAAGCGAAATTTCGACGTAAGTCGCACAAATGGATGTTGTCCGCCCCTGGCGCCTTGTTCAACTTCAAACTGAATAGCAATATACGAAGATCTTCGAGAGTCATGTCGGGGAAAAAGGCTGAGTGCTCGCAAGGATGCTCAAGATTAGTGGGAATGATATTTTCATCACGTGAAATGCTCGAGACCGAAGCAAAAAATCTATTGAAGTTTTCGGCAATTGATTTCAAATCAAACCCAAATTCTTTTAGGATAGCTCCATCGAGGGATGGTTTGGAAGCACATCTAGTGATGCAAAACTATCGATAAATTGACTATCGATACTATCGATAGTTTTCCACAACTATCGATAGTGTCGCAGAACTATCGATAGTGTCGCAAAACAATCGATAGTCGACTATCGATAGTACTATCGATAGTACTATCGATAGTTTCTTTACTATCGATAGTACTATCGATAGTTTTGTTACTATCGATAGTCAGATTTCTGGCGACTATCGATACTAACAATAGAACTATCAATAGTTTTGCACCACTAGTTCGTAGTTGTATTCGTAGTAGTTCCCGCAATGCCGCTCGCCTCCTTCCTTCTCTCTTCGCTCAAACTTCCGGCTTCGTCATCACTGAAAGCTGAACCAAAGTTGGGATGGTAGATGCTTGGGCTAGCTGGTGTCCCATTTGAAGAAATAAAGCTAGAAAAAGAGAAGAGGGAGCGACGAAAACTACTAGTGTCGCAAAACTATTGATAGTAAACCGTCGACAGTACTATCGATAGGTTTACGATAGTCGAGTATCGATAGTTTTCCGATAGTCGATTAACGATAATTTTTCGATAGTCGACTATCGATAGTACTACCCATAGCTTTTCGATGGACGACTATCGATAGTACTATCGATAGTTTTTCGATAGTCGACTATCGATAGTACCATCGATAGTACTATCGATAGTTTTTCGATAGTCGATTATCGATAGTACTATCGATAGTTTTTTTACTATCGAGAGTCAAATTTCTGGTGACTATCAATACTATCGATAGTACTATCGATAGTTTTGCACCACTAAGCACATCACTTCACATAATTTACTAGAGCCCTTGTTTTTGACATGTCGAAACAATTATAAATGATTCCTGGATGAGTTGGAGCTTCTTTGACCGAACAAGTGAATTAACGTAATTTCGTTTGCTTTGATATTCTGCTTTCAACACTTTATTCCTTAGGTGTCGACGACATCGAGCCCACAAGTTTTCCTTTTCTTTAATGGCCGAAATAACATCCGCCGTACGCCAAGGTTGATTTGGTTTGCGCTTTTTTACTTCAATCATTTTTGAACACGCTCTTTTGAAATGTTTGAAAATATCGACAATTTTAGTGGTAGTTTGTATTCTCAGCAAATGACATCCAGTCATAGACTGCAATTAGTCTATCAAGGTGACGTGAGTCAACGATTGTAATTCTTCTTTGCTTCTCGCAATGTTCTCCGGATAAGTTCATAGGCATATCAAAACGACACGGGACAAAATATTGATCCGCCAGCCTTTGTTTGATTACTGCCGATATACGGGTGTCTCTAATTGTCTGACATTAGGGAGTTTTAGTAGACCGTGTTTACCCCTCCACTAGCCCGCCGCAACGAGAAAAACCGCCACTGCGCCTGCGTGCCGATGGCCGTGGCTGTAGGGTTCCGGGTAGCGGAGGGGCTGAGCGGAGGGGAAACACGGTCTACTAAAACTCCCTATTTATGTGATCGATACATGAAATTACCAGGTTATTTTGGAGGAGTTATTCCCTTGTTGTTGATTGTATTAGGCTATCTAAACCGTGGTCGGCAAGCATATTTAAATAATCGCATACAGTTGATTTTGAAGGTTTCAGTAATTTGATGTTGAAATCACCCACTAGGCAAAGCTTATCGATTGGTGACATGTCCCTTAGATTTGAATTTAACACATCTAGAAATTGAAGTACATTTCCCAATGGTGGTCTGTAAAAGGCCATGAGCGAAATTCCAGAAGTATTATTAAAAGTTTAATAAAGAGACATTCGGCGTCTTTTAAAGAAACCTTAATATCTGCAGTTGACCTGTCATCTCTTCCGTAAACGGTGATGCCACCTCCTCTATACTGGCTACGGGTGAGGAAGAACACTTCGAAACCAGGTAAGAAAAATTGTCCTTGCGAAATATCTACGTCTCGAACATTGATTTCAGTCAGAACGAAAGCGTCGACTGTAACATGAACCACTCCTACGATATTCTGAAATTCATTCCAATATTTTTTAATACTCCTTATATTAACATGTAGCACCATAAACGCGCTAGGACTAGGCGGGAGGAAATTAAGAAACGAGGAGAAATCAGTAAGTACTAGTGAGTTCAGCATTCCTAAATTATTTTCTCTAAGTCTCTAGTGCCAGAATATTCGCACCGGCATAGAGGTTTTGTCTTTTTCCGCGAAGATGGAACCGTTCTGAACCCAGACAAATTTGTATGATTTCTCTTTGTTCTTGTTCCGCGCCTGCCAGAAGAGTTCCTTGTTCATCCTGGTTAGATTTTCATTGAAATATACGTTTTGCTAGTTATCAGACCGATGAAGCGTTGTCAACTTTTTACGAGCTTTCATCCGTTGTTCTTTGACAGTTACCGTGGTGAATTGAATCAATATTGGTGGAGCCGTATCGCGCCTAGAGCGCAAACGATGGCATGATGCCACTTGGGAAGGGTTGAAGCTTACGATGTTTAGTCGTGTAGCAATATCATTTACAGTTTTGTTAAGATCTTCATTAGTTGCGCAAGAAATACAGTGGATTTTAATGTTGAATCTACGCCTGTACTGTTCAGTTGAGTTTATGGTTGTCTGTAGTTGTTCGATCACTGCGGATTGGTTGGACACTGTGTCCTGCAGCACTAAAACTTCAGTTTGAAGTAACTTTACTTCTTTACCATTCTGGGCAACAAGTTGCATGACTGACTCACACTTCTTGACCGATCCTTAGAGGGTGTTGATTGTCTCCCTTATTGCATCCACCGATGGTCGCAAAGACAGAAGTTCGTCTACCTAAGGTGGAAGGTCACAGAGTCGGTCGACGTTTATTTTGAGGAAGTAAAGTAAGCTCGAGTTTTAAGTTGATCTCTGCAAATTGCGCAGACATTGTATCCCCCTTGACCGGTGACATATCTTCGATGTCACTGCTGATGCTTATCTTACTCTCGTGGTTTTTGCATGCACGGAAGATACATTTTTCGCGTTTTCTGACCCCATTGAGTTGAATGCTCTGTCACATATACCTGAGCACGTGTCAAGATGATAAACATGATTACAGGAAGCACACTTCATGAAGCACCCGTCACTTGGAACAGGTTTAGAACACACAATGCACTCAGTCGCCTTGGGGTCAGACATGACTATTTGAAAGGCAAAATGTAGCACACGTACAAAAATAAAGAAAGCACAAAATATCAATTTCTCATACACCTAACAAAGCTAGAAATACATGACTGTAAAAACAGGCTCCCACCTGCCGAAGACGGCGAAGGTAGTAATCGCCAGTGAAACCTGGCCTCCAGCAGTGCCAACGATGGCTTTACGGTCCCTTTTTCAACCGCAGAATTCGGTTGCAGAGAATGACGATCCACGTAGTGTCCTTGGCGTCAGTCGACGTGGCCACAGCAGGTCTCAACTGGCGGTAGCAGGTTGCGAAATTAAAAGGAAGCGAGGACAGTAGTACCATATCTGAGTATGCTGTAAGCGATAGCCTGAGCAATCGTTTTCTTTATTTTAGCGGGAACAATACTTTTGCGATCAAAAAGTAAGCAGGCTGCGCTCCGCAACTTACTGCAGACATAAGCTAAGGGATTTTGTGATGACTAGTCACTGTAAAAAAAAAGTAAAAAAAACACCAATATATTTATTATAATTTACATATTCAACCGTAGAGCAGCTACACGGAAGACAGTCATGAACATGCAAAAAAAAAAGAAGAGAGGTATCAATCACTCTGCTTTTTAAAGATCTTGAAACAAATCAGCTTTCTCTTTTGCACATTTACGGAAATACCATTTTCAGAATACCACCACATTGCTTCGATTGCGTTACATTGCAGGTTGTTCATTGCCTTTTAGTAGCCCAGGGTTTTCGAAAGCAGATTCGTATCATCTGCATTCTGGAACACAGTACAGTTGTTAACTGTTGAAATGAAATCATTAATAAAAATGGTAAAAAGCGAAGGGGATAAAACTGAGCCTTGGGGGCACCGGCCTTCATATGTAATTTAGTGCAACAGTTAATCTTATCGCCTAATTCTCTAACTTGGGATTGATCGGAGAGGTAATTTTTTGAATCTCGTAAAAAGGTCCGTGAATATTCACCGCATACAGTTTTTGTGATAACATCTGATGGTTAACAGTGTCGAAAGGTTTTGCTACATAAAGGAAAATACAACACCTAGACAGGTTTCGTTCGAAGGCGCCATGTAGCATATCTGATATTCTTCCAAGTGTGGCTTGGTACCTCGTCCTGTAATAAAACCAAACTGTCGTCTGGACAAAATATTATTCTTGCCCATAAAGGACGTCATCCCTTCGAAGAACAAGTTTTCTAATATCTGCGACAGTATTGGCAATATTGATATTGCTCTGTAATTTTCCATCTTGTCCTTTCGTCCTCTCTTTAAAGGTGGCTTGACTATAGCAGTCCTCAAGATGTTTGGACTAGCCGGTTTATCCAGGAAGCCGTTTAACCTAAACAGTAAAATATGAACAAGAGCTTTAAAGTTCCTCCGGAGCGTAAATACTGCCACTTCGTCAATGCAGGTGGTTTATTTTTCCGAAAATAAAGTATTATCTTTGCAAGCCCAGATTTTGTTATAGCAGGTAAAACGCTGAGGCTGCAGATGTTTCTTTAGGCGTGCACCCGCCATTTTGCACCGAAGATGAGCTTTCCGAAGTCCGTGCCAAGTTATGATCAAACTTTCAACCACTGCAGTGGGATTCCCAGCAAAGTGATCCATGATAGCGACACAACTATTATCTAGTCCTCAAAGATGATTTGTCACAAACCATGTTTTTGCCGTGATTCTCGCCGATTAATTGAACTGTTGTAAAAAGTACCGTCGCTTCGTGACACAGATAAGAGCGGCCGCTCTATTTCTTCCAACCCTGTAATCTAAAGCTAAGGCCTGGTGTTTTGGAGCACGTTTTTGGCGCGTTTAGAGCCAGTCTCGATATGCCATGGCGCGAATAACGTCTGAATTTAACCAGTTGTAATTTTTTCTGCATTTCTTCATAACTCTTCGGCTGAAAGTTCTGAAATATTTTTAACTGTTCACAAAACTTCTCGTACACTTTATCAGAAGGATTACACTGAACAAGTGTTAACCAATCAAAACAAGTGATTATAATAGTCGAACTTGCAATGAATAATTATCACAATTTGAATTTTATTGCTTTTCCCCTCGCTGTATAAGGGTCGGGAAGCAAGAAAGAATGAAGTGGTTGAAAAACGACAGGCAACAAATAAGTGATACGCTAATTGTTGAGTGATAACGCAGGAGCTCGAAAAACTATTAGGTGCACGCACTGCAACATGGTCTAAACACGATTTTACCATCTGGTTATTTACCAACTCTCCCTAGTAGGAGCATGCATCGTATATTCGAACCCCTATGCAGATAGAACCGACAGGTAATCCGACACAGCTACTTTACTAGAACATAAGATGTTTATGTTTAGGTCTCCTACCAGACAAGTCTGATCTGCCGAACCCCACACCTGCAACATGTAATCAAGTTTCAAAATAAAACAAGAAACACTATTTTAAAGCGAGCGATACAAAGCAAACATAACGAGAACAAAACTGCAGACACTTTAGTGGCTAGGCATTCTGAATGCGCAAATTAAATGTCGAGGGTGACACGGCATAAATATCCTTTACAAAAATGGCTATGCCACCGTCCTGACGCAGAGCTGCGTTACAAAGTATGGACAATAACCTTGCAAAGTAGACATCTCGACTTCGTCTGTAACATTAATTTCTGTAACAACAAGAATTCAACAACGGCTGCCAATGATTCCTCCAGAAAACTGAATTCTTTGCAGCGCTTCCGAAGGCTTCTGATGTTTATATTTAACAGTGTAACGTCATGCTCTGTATTTGGACAAAACTTGTCTTTAAAAAAAACAAAGTTGGTAAATTCCGAAGAGTTGGAACGCGAGCTATACATACAATCTTATCGATATCTGTTCGCCTGTTGACTCGAATTAAAATAGTGTTTTCTGTTTTTCTAACATATATTTTGCCTCTATTGGACCACATGAACTTGTATCCCTATTCTTTTGCTGTAGTCTTTGCATGGCAGAACAGTTCTCGCTTCAGTTTCGAAAGGTTATTGTTAAAAAAACAGCTTTGGTAGCTTCCACGATTGGTGGAGCCATTGCAAACTTCCGCACGCATTGTACCGGCTCTCTTCAAAGGCGACAGCTGAAAATCAATCAGGACTGTTGGGACTGCTTCTGCTTTGCCTGGAGGGCGATGAACTGCCACAATGTCGGTGTTCGAACAATTTAGGAATTAAGTCGCGAGACAAGCTGAGTTAGCCTCTCCCTCAAGTTCTCACTTTGTTTGTAGGGCAAGCCCCGAATTTCCAGGTTTGCATTTTTACTGTACTGTTCAAGGTCATTTTGTTTACCTTGCAATTGCTGCAGCTGGTCCGCCTGCGCTGGAGCAGTTGCTTTTAAGCTGTTCATCTCAGCCTCACGTGCAGTGCCCCGCTCTTGAACACTCTTCACCGGGACATCAAGCTCCAGAACCAACCGAGACAGCTTAGCGAACTCTTCTTACAAAGAAAGCAGAGAGTCAACTTTTGCATGCAACGCTGGCAAAGATTCCACATTTGCTTTTACATATCTGAGCTCACGGAGGAACAATGGCTCACAGTATACGTTTTCTGCATCATCCTCTAGAACTGGCTGCGAATCAGCACCGAGATGTTTTTTGTTTGTTCGGCAGGTCTTGCAGAACCCATGCCTCTCTTTTGTCTTGACCCATAGTCATGAAGGTTTTCGAGGCAGTACCCGTGCATGTCTTCCCTAGGTGGTAGACGTGGCTACACTCTACACAATGCAGTCTAGAGGTTTTTGCGCGACACAAGGGGCAATCACAAGCGACTAGACACGGACAAGCGCAACTTTCAACTAGTTTATTCGTGCTCGATCGACCACGAACATCCAGAAAGAGCATGCGCAGCACTGCTACATAGAAGGAAAAAAGGAAACAGAAAACAGATAGAAAAGTCACCCACCAAGACACATTCCACGATAGTCATTATCACACCAGCAACCCAGATAAAAACTGCACTTCACTTTCAAACAAAGAAACCGAGGTATCGCTAACACAGTCACGTCCCTTCTTTATATAAAAAGCCTCCATCAATTCTCTGGCTGTGCTATCTTTGCTTCTACCCAAGATCCTGATCTCTTGAAATCACGCCTCACACCCACAGTCCGCACAGTGAGTTGGCAAGTGTGCATTGCCTTTAGTCCTGATTGACAATTCATGTTCCCGTGTGCGGTCATTAACACAGCGTCCAGTTTGACCAATATATACTATATAAAAACTGGACGCTGTGTTAATGACCGCGCACGGAATGTGAATTGTCAGTCAGGAATAAAGGCAATGCACACTTGCCAACTCACTGTGCGGACTATGGGTGTGAGCGCGATTTCAAGAGATTAGGATCTTGGGTAGAAGCAAAGATAGCACAGCCAGAAATTGATGGAGCTTTTATATAAAGAAGGACGTGACTGTGTTAGCGATACCTAGGTTTCTTTGCTTGAAAGTGAAGTGCAGTTTTTATCCGGGTTGCTGGTGTGATAATGACTATCGTGGAATGTGCCTTGGTGGGTGACTTTGTTATCTGTTTTCTGTTTCCTTTTTCTTCTGTGTAGCGTAGCTGCTATGCTCTTCCTGGATGTTCGTGGTCGATCGAGCACGAATAAACTAGTTGAAAGTTGCGCTTATCCGTGTCTAGTCGCTTGTGATTGCCCCTTGTGTCGCGCAAAAACTCTAGACGGCATCATGAACCAACTAGGCCAACAACAAGTTTTAACTCTACACAATGCATAGATCTACCATCGGCGGAAATGGCTTTCTGACACGCGATGCAGACGTTATCTATTACAGTCCTTAAGTCAACAATAGCATAATGCAGTCGGTAGCAACACAAAAAAACACCAGAAGCACAAGTTGCACTCTTCCTGGTAAGATACCGGGTATCAGCGGTGGGTGAGGAAATCGCCACCGACCGCGGAGCGTGCCTCGATGCTGCCGACTTAAGTAGGCGCTCCCGTGGACCAGGGTTTCCGGGTGAATGACGAGTCTGCCGCCAAGTTTAGCAGTCGGGTTGAGCCGTTGAGAGCCGAAGAATTTAGATGCCACTCGAGAATCGGTGACGAATGTGACACTTGGTAAGATACAGGGTATCAGAGCTCAAACCCAGGTCTTTCAGGGCATATAATTCAATAATATATGTAAAACTAAAACATTTCAAATACAGAGTGTCCCCCAAAAGATTGGAAGGGTAGTATTTACGGGGAAAATAAACATACTATTGCCGAATGCTCATTTTTGCTCAAATGTAGCGCTAGCTGCGTTTGAGCGAAAATGATGCGCAAAGACTTGCAAAGGTTCAGCCAAAGCTTAAGCCAGATACCAAATGTTCAGCACTTAACTTTAGTCAATTCGACAGTTACGCGGTTTTTCTTTTTGACGTTTTTAATAGAGAAATGCCAGAAAACAGATCTCTCGAATACACCTTAAGGCGCCAGTTACCGAAAACGGGCGAAATTGGGCCCCATTTTCCCATTTAAATTTCTAGAAAATCACTTAGAACTTTTGAATAAGTTAACGGTTAGCGCTGAAAAATTTGAGGAGGAGAATAAACGTTCGGCGATGTGCAGTTTACTTTTTTCGGTGAAAATAATCTTTGGGGAGTACACGCTGTATATCTGAATGAGCAAATGTTTCAAAGACCTAGCAAATTCGGAGCCTATTCTCTTAAAAACTCCTCTTTTATTTGCTTCGTGTTTTACTAGTAATAATGTGCGATTGTGTTTTATCGAAAAATACAAACATAAATTATAGTATTTTTTGTATGACTGTAATTCAAACTTGAAACGTAACAGCAGTGCGTTTTGGCAGCGTTCTTGCATACGTGATATTCTGGACATCATTTGCGGCATTCATATCATTAATTACCTCAAAGTAATACTTAACACGCATGCCTAAAATACCTGAAATTGTGCGCGACACGAATTAAAAGTTATTTGATTTCGAAATAACATGAGCGGTATTCCAGGCCACATTTCAGAAAATGCAAGCTTTATTTCCGGTTATAAAACAAATTGGGTTGTGTGTATGTTCATACAGCCTAGAACTTGGTCTGCCACAACGGGCGACGAATCTTCCGGCTGTAGATGAGAACTTAAGCCAGTGCAGTACAACCGCTAGCCTGGGATCTTTAACGGTGATCACACAGTAGTGATACACAACCCCACGCCGGTACGACGCTCATCCAGATCGAAACGTGCTGGGTGAACCAAGAATTATGGGTTCTGCAGCGCGATCTTTCGCTGCACGTGCTCCGAGCTGGTGTGCGCTATCCCACTCGCCCACCGATTTCCCCTTATCAAGGAAATTGAGATATCTTCAATAGTACTCACGTAAGAACTTGAATACACCATTTCTTCTTTATTTTATTTAACATAATGAAATATATTTTGCTATCGGCAGAGAAGTGTCATAGTGACTTTGCTTGAGAAGGGACAAAATAGCGGCTTAAAACTTGCGATACTTGACAGGTGGGAAAAACGTCAGCTCTGGCCTCCGCTGCTTTAACGGTAATCTGTCATTAAAAAAAAGAACTCACACATAATATTAAAAAAAATTAAAATATGGATATAAAAACTGTGCTTCAAATTGAAATGAAAACATCGAGATACTTTTTCACTTTGATAGCAATATGATATGCATACGCGAAGGCGCAGCGAAGTATTAAGTACAGTTATCGAAGATGTTGGAACCACCTACTCACCATATCGTCCACATGTCGCGGCCTGAGCCTCCGTGCTCATGTTTCGGTGTAGAACTGTTGAGTTTTTCATTTTTATTTAAATATACGTGACTACGGAGCAAAATATTGATTGGGTAGTCTTGTAACAACATATTATATCGCCTGGCAAAAATGTTTTTTTTTAAGGACAGCTTGTATTTGAACGCTAGGTCTAAGTCAGATATTGGCTTGAATTTAATTCAAATCTTTGCAACACCGTGCCCATTTTGCTTTATCCGAGAACGCCAATGTTTGGGCACGAATTCTGAGCCTGTATTGGACGCGAGGGTTGCGTTAGTATTGGGTAAGAATTCGGGTCCAATCACACGCTTCATGACCAAGAAATAGCGGACACCATTTTTGCTTGGCTGACTTTTTAAAAGAGTCTATTTGAGGACCCCGTGAATCATGTTTCTTTATTGGTTTTGAAAATGGCGAATTGTGTTACTTTTCCTCTGTGCTGAGGTTCTGAATCTTAGGAAACTAATGAAAACAGAGGCAGAAAGATACAATTCGGTCAGGTGGACCTTACCTTCTTACTGTTCGGCTTCATCTCAATCACAAAAAAAAAAAACGCGCCTTCGATTTTGCTTGTATTCATCTTCCATTTGCAACATCCTCCCGATCCTTAAGTTTTCTTTCGCGAATTTCCAGCAAGTAGAGTTTCTGCGGTGGTCTGTTGACGAGTGCGCAATTTTGCTGCTTCAAGAGATAGGTGTGAACAATTCCATCGTCTTCGGGCTACGTCTCAACAATCCTCGCAAGTTCCCAAAATGGCTTGGAAGTTCGGAGCTTTTCTACTCTTACCACGTCATCCACATCCAAGTTGCAGGCGTTTGTGACGGGGTATCGATGATCAGATCGTAGCTCCAGCAGGAACTTGGACCTCCAGCGTTTTCAAAAATTATCCAAGAGTCTTTTTTATTACTACTTGCCAAGAGTTTTCTGCTGCGTCGCAGATCCTTGAACTTCTCAGGATTTGCTGGTCTCTGGCAGAACTGCCAAACTTTGTCCAACTAAAAATTGAAAAGGAGTGATGACTGATGGTTGCCCTGCTCCCTCATGAAAATACGTCAATGGCCTTGAGTTTAGCATTGCTTCGACCTCGGTGAGAGTCATTGTTATTGCTCAGAAGCAGAGGCTGTTTCTGCCCAGCACTTTCTAAGTGCTGTTTTAACAGATCGGATGAGCCTTTCCCACCGTCTACCCCACCATGGAGCGCCTTCTGCAATAAACATACAGTTTATTCTGCGTTCTTCTATGAACGACTTCCACGCTTCTTGGTCTAATGCACGACAAATATTCTGAAGGTCTGTGGATGATTTCTTGAACGAGAGCACTTTATCCGAATAGTATATGTCTCGCGGTATGCCTCTCCTTGATATGAACCGCCGAAATGCAAGCAAGAAGGCTTTCGCGGAAAGACTCATTGAAAGCTTGAGGTGGACTGTCTGGGTAGCGGCACACGTGAAGTGTAGGACGTATTCTTTGGCGCAATTATCAATCCCTTTTTTCTCATACAATGGCCCAGCAAGGTCGGCCCACGTTAATTCAAACGGCTTCGCGTCTTAAATCCTCTCCGTCGGTAGTGGAGCTTGCTCTACTGCTGTGGGTGTGGCTGTTGAAACGTGACAATAAAGACAACTTTTTACTACTTTCTTGGTCAGTTGTCGGGCACGTATAATTCAATACCGCACTCGCAGATGATTCATCGTGTTCGCTACTCCACCGTGCAGAACTTTACAATAAGCGTCCGTCACGACCAGCCTCACAAAAATATGTTCGTTAGGAAATATGATCGGATGCTTCACATAGAGACTTTCAGTGACCTTTGGAGTCGTCCTCCAACTCGAAGGATTTTGTTATCATTGAAAAAAATGGACCTGTGCGTGTGTTTGATGCACTTACATTGTGCCACTTTTTACTATAATTTCAGTATCAAAGCTTTCCTTTGTTCTTGTTTAACCCAATACCGCTCTGCAATTCATAATTCCGCTGCAGTCAGCCCTCCTCTGAACTTGTCATTTTTTTGTAAACGTTGTTAGCGAACCTAATGACCAAGGCAGTTATCCCTAGAACATTTTAGCAATAAAAAAAAAAGCTCCGGCGACAAACAATGATGGCACCTCCCGATCGTGCTCCAACAACACATAGGTCTCTTTTTCGACTTCGTGTTGTGAAGTATTTTCCAACGGAGCTGAGTTTCCATGACATTCTGAAGGCTCATGGCACCACTAGTTGGGCCCTTTCCACCAGCTAAGACTGTTTAAAAACTCATAAATAGTCAATTCTCTTGTCAAGAGGTCAGCCATATTGTCTTAACCGGTGCAGTGTCTCCAATGGGCTGGTGACGTCACTGCTAGTATTTCCGTTACTCTTTTTCTTGACAAACGGCTTCCATTTCTCCAATCCTGCTATCACCCAACAGAAGGCAACTGTCGAATCCGTCCAAATGATGTTGTCCAGGTCCACGTTATAATAGGAGTTTTTTATGTATTATAATAGCTTGAATCCCATATTAGCTCGCATGAGCTGTAGCCTAGGCAGTGTTAAAGTTGTTATAGGTGCTACCTAGTTCTTCGCGGCAACCAACATGGTGACTTCATTCCCTTGGCCATTTTCTGTTCTCAAGTATGCGCACGAACGATTAGCTTTCATTCTTGCATCTACGAAAACGTACAACTGCATTTTTCTCGCTCCACTTAGAAGACTTTGCCTGATGTATCTCGGTACTTAAACATAATGTGGGTAAAACAGCACAGAACAGCAAAGACAAGAAGAAAGGAACAACCAAGACGGGACAGGCGCTCGGTACTTTCAAAAAGAGCCGCTGCACAAGATTCGTCGTCCAGGCGTGCCATCTGTTGACAAACACTGGGGATAGTACTTCATCCCAGCTCATGCCAAGTACCCATAGCTTTTTGGAAGAGCAGCTTGGCCATTAGGACGAATGGTGCGATCAGTCCGAGAGGATCAAATAGCTACCTTGAGAATGAACCTCTGGTTGTCCAGATTTGGAGAGAGGAATTCCGGGAGAGACTCTACCTTGTACATAAAACAATCATTTTACTTATCCCAGATCATTCCAAGTACTTTGGTGATTTGCGAAGGTGTGAGACTCTTTCCTTCTGACAGAATTTCAGGTTCATAACTATCTATTTGAAGCCGTAATTTTTTGTTGCCAGCTGTTTATTTCCTGAAGGTTATTTGAGCGTTCTTCATAACGTCAATAGACGTGTTGTAAAGTCTCGCAGCTTCCTCTATAGAGTCTATACTCTCAGCTCCAAGAAGTAGGTCATCGACATATAATGCGGCTCTTAGTCTGTCTGTTAACACTGACTGTTGCTCGCAGACCAGCTGCAGTTGGTGATGGATTGTGGCCATGAGCATCAATGGACTTGATGTAGATCGGAAAGTTACTTTGGTCATCCTCCATTCTTGGATGTTTACATCGTTGAAAAGGAAACTTAGCTCTTTCGCAAGAAAAGAAATCTGAAGGCATCACGATCTTCTTAGCGAATACCAATCTGCAAAAATGGCTTCTCAATGTTGACAGTCATGGTGATTGGGTAATATATGAACCGGAATGGAACTTGTTAAAGTTCGGGGTTCAAGTTGGGCCCTGTTTTCAGGCACTCATTCAACAACTTGTATCCTTTGGCGCGAGAAGATGCATCAAAGACTATCCTTAGCTTCGTTGTCGTTAAATCTTTTCGTATTACTTCTTTGCGCAGGATGTAGTAGATGGCCTTCACTCTGTCACTTTATTTTCTGTCTGGTACCACTTTCCGCATGCCCGTTTAGCAGGTACTGCTTAATTACCTCATCATACAGCTGTAAGAGTCTCCTCAACAAACTCTCCAGACGTGAAATATGAATTTTTTTATTGTTTGGCACCAGATCAGTAGCGCCTTCTTTCCACGGTTGTGCCACTTCGTATCGTTCGTTTTTTATTATTATCGTACGTTCAAAACTACTTATGGTTTCTGCATCCATGTCGCCCAATTCGCGTTCGGCAATACCCATTCTGTCTAGCTCCTAGAGCGCCTTCAGCTTCTTTTCTACCTTGGTGTCAGTTGTCTGCGCTCCTAGCGCACATAACATGGGACAGGAATCTTCCAGAAGCTTTCCGACTTGTGCTGAAAGACCTTCCTGCGTCCAGCCGAGTTTCGTACTGATCGTCACCAAACCATCTACGTCTTTGCATCTCATTAGCTCTCCTGTCCCGGACTTCCACAATTTGTAAGTACCAACCAGCAGACTTATTCGAGGAACCAATTTTCTACCTGGAAAGATGACATCGTTCGCAAGGTTCTTGTTCTTCCGAAGCTTTCGCACAAATGCGTTGTCCGTTGTTGGCGTAAAGACGTCCATGATAGATGACTGGGAAGGTAACAGCCTCAAAGGTTATTGCAATGTTGTTAAATTGGCTACTGAGCTTGACCTTCATTTGATAGATGACTGTGAAGGTAATAACCTCGAAGGTTATTTCAATGTTGTTAAATTGGCTACTGAACTTGACCTCCACAACAGAATTGTGCTCTATAACTTTTGTATCACTACTGGCGTGTTAAGAGCAATCCTTGTTGTCCGAAGGACCCCATTCAAAACGTTGTGAAAGCTATTTTTTTAATGAATGAGCGTTGGCCACCTTTGTCGAAGATTCCTTTGACATATTTGGTACATTTGTTAGTGACCGTCCATGCCTTGAACGTTTGTAGGTATATTCCATCACTTTTCTTTCTGTCGGAGCGTGTGGCCGTGCGGGATGCAAAAACACACATTGTCTTGTTTCCTTCGG
>JAZHYW010036249.1:0-34184 GCA_037355805.1 Ixodes ricinus
TTTGCATCCCGCACGGCCACACGCTCCGACAGAAAGAAAAGTGATGGAATATACCTACAAACGTTCAAGGCATGGACGGTCACTAACAAATGTACCAAATATGTCAAAGGAATCTTCGACAAAGGTGGCCAACGCTCATTCATTAAAAAAATAGCTTTCACAACGTTTTGAATGGGGTCCTTCGGACAACAAGGATTGCTCTTAACACGCCAGTAGTGATACAAAAGTTATAGAGCACAATTCTGTTGTGGAGGTCAAGTTCAGTAGCCAATTTAACAACATTGAAATAACCTTCGAGGTTATTACCTTCACAGTCATCTATCAAATGAAGGTCAAGCTCAGTAGCCAATTTAACAACATTGCAATAACCTTTGAGGCTGTTACCTTCCCAGTCATCTATCATGGACGTCTTTACGCCAACAACGGACAACGCATTTGTGCGAAAGCTTCGGAAGAACAAGAACCTTGCGAACGATGTCATCTTTCCAGGTAGAAAATTGGTTCCTCGAATAAGTCTGCTGGTCGGTACTTACAAATTGTGGAAGTCCGGGACAGGAGAGCTAATGAGATGCAAAGACGTAGATGGTTTGGTGACGATCAGTACGAAACTCGGCTGGACGCAGGAAGGTCTTTCAGCACAAGTCGGAAAGCTTCTGGAAGATTCCTGTCCCATGTTATGTGCGCTAGGAGCGCAGACAACTGACACCAAGGTAGAAAAGAAGCTGAAGGCGCTCTAGGAGCTAGACAGAATGGGTATTGCCGAACGCGAATTGGGCGACATGGATGCAGAAACCATAAGTAGTTTTGAACGTACGATAATAATAAAAAACGAACGATACGAAGTGGCACAACCGTGGAAAGAAGGCGCTACTGATCTGGTGCCAAACAATAAAAAAAATCATATTTCACGTCTGGAGAGTTTGTTGAGGAGACTCTTACAGCTGTATGATGAGGTAATTAAGCAGTACCTGCTAAACGGGCATGCGGAAAGTGGTACCAGACAGAAAATAAAGTGACAGAGTGAAGGCCATCTACTACATCCTGCGCAAAGAAGTAATACGAAAAGATTTAACGACAACGAAGCTAAGGATAGTCTTTGATGCATCTTCTCGCGCCAAAGGATACAAGTTGTTGAATGAGTGCCTGAAAACAGGGCCCAACTTGAACCCCGAACTTTAACAAGTTCCATTCCGGTTCATATATTACCCAATCACCATGACTGTCAACATTGAGAAGCCATTTTTGCAGATTGGTATTCGCTAAGAAGATCGTGATGCCTTCAGATTTCTTTTCTTGCGAAAGAGCTAAGTTTCCTTTTCAACGATGTAAACATCCAAGAATGGAGGATGACCAAAGTAACTTTCCGATCTACATCAAGTCCATTGATGCTCATGGCCACAATCCATCACCAACTGCAGCTGGTCTGCGAGCAACAGTCAGTGTTAACAGACAGACTAAGAGCCGCATTATATGTCGATGACCTACTTCTTGGAGCTGAGAGTATAGACTCTATAGAGGAAGCTGCGAGACTTTACAACACGTCTATTGACGTTATGAAGAACGCTCAAATAACCTTCAGGAAATAAACAGCTGGCAACAAAAAATTACGGCTTCAAATAGATAGTTATGAACCTGAAATTCTGTCAGAAGGAAAGAGTCTCACACCTTCGCAAATCACCAAAGTACTTGGAATGATCTGGGATAAGTAAAATGATTGTTTTATGTACAAGGTAGAGTCTCTCCCGGAATTCCTCTCTCCAAATCTGGACAACCAGAGGTTCATTCTCAAGGTAGCTATTTGATCCTCTCGGACTGATCGCACCATTCGTCCTAATGGCCAAGCTGCTCTTCCAAAAAGCTATGGGTACTTGGCATGAGCTGGGATGAAGTACTATCCCCAGTGTTTGTCAACAGATGGCACGCCTGGACGACGAATCTTGTGCAGCGGCTCTTTTTGAAAGTACCGAGCGCCTGTCCCGTCTTGGTTGTTCCTTTCTTCTTGTCTTTGCTGTTCTGTGCTGTTTTACCCACATTATGTTTAAGTACCGAGATACATCAGGCAAAGTCTTCTAAGTGGAGCGAGAAAAATGCAGTTGTACGTTTTCGTAGATGCAAGAATGAAAGCTAATCGTTCGTGCGCATACTTGAGAACAGAAAATGGCCAAGGGAATGAAGTCACCATGTTGGTTGCCGCGAAGAACTAGGTAGCACCTATAACAACTTTAACACTGCCTAGGCTACAGCTCATGCGAGCTAATATGGGATTCAAGCTATTATAATACATAAAAAACTCCTATTATAACGTGGACCTGGACAACATCATTTGGACGGATTCGACAGTTGCCTTCTGTTGGGTGATAGCAGGATTGGAGAAATGGAAGCCGTTTGTCAAGAAAAGAGTAACGGAAATACTAGCAGTGACGTCACCAGCCCATTGGAGACACTGCACCGGTTAAGACAATATGGCTGACCTCTTGACAAGAGAATTGACTATTTATGAGTTTTTAAACAGTCTTAGCTGGTGGAAAGGGCCCAACTAGTGGTGCCATGAGCCTTCAGAATGTCATGGAAACTCAGCTCCGTTGGAAAATACTTCACAACACGAAGTCGAAAAAGAGACCTATGTGTTGTTGGAGCACGATCGGGAGGTGCCATCATTGTTTGTCGCCGGAGCTTTTTTTTTATTGCTAAAATGTTCTAGGGATAACTGCCTTGGTCATTAGGTTCGCTAACAACGTTTACAAAAAATGACAAGTTCAGAGGAGGGCTGACTGCAGCGGAATTATGAATTGCAGAGCGGTATTGGGTTAAACAAGAACAAAGGAAAGCTTTGATACTGAAATTATAGTAAAAAGTGGCACAATGTAAGTGCATCAAACACACGCACAGGTCCATTTTTTTCAATGATAACAAAATCCTTCGAGTTGGAGGACGACTCCAAAGGTCACTGAAAGTCTCTATGTGAAGCATCCGATCATATTTCCTAACGAACATATTTTTGTGAGGCTGGTCGTGACGGACGCTTATTGTAAAGTTCTGCACGGTGGAGTAGCGAACACGATGAATCATCTGCGAGTGCGGTATTGAATTATACGTGCCCGACAACTGACCAAGAAAGTAGTAAAAAGTTGTCTTTATTGTCACGTTTCAACAGCCACACCCACAGCAGTAGAGCAAGCTCCACTACCGACGGAGAGGATTTAAGACGCGAAGCCGTTTGAATTAACGTGGGCCGACCTTGCTGGGCCATTGTATGAGAAAAAAGGGATTGATAATTGCGCCAAAGAATACGTCCTACACTTCACGTGTGCCGCTACCCAGACAGTCCACCTCAAGCTTTCAATGAGTCTTTCCGCGAAAGCCTTCTTGCTTGCATTTCGGCGGTTCATATCAAGGAGAGGCATACCGCGAGACATATACTATTCGGATAAAGTGCTCTCGTTCAAGAAATCATCCACAGACCTTCAGAATATTTGTCGTGCATTAGACCAAGAAGCGTGGAAGTCGTTCATAGAAGAACGCAGAATAAACTGTATGTTTATTGCAGAAGGCGCTCCATGGTGGGGTAGACGGTGGGAAAGGCTCATCCGATCTGTTAAAACAGCACTTAGAAAGTGCTGGGCAGAAACAGCCTCTGCTTCTGAGCAATAACAATGACTCTCACCGAGGTCGAAGCAATGCTAAACTCAAGGCCATTGACGTATTTTCATGAGGGAGCAGGGCAACCATCAGTCATCACTCCTTTTCAATTTTTAGTTGGACAAAGTTTGGCAGTTCTGCCAGAGACCAGCAAATCCTGAGAAGTTCAAGGATCTGCGACGCAGCAGAAAACTCTTGGCAAGTAGTAATAAAAAAGACTCTTGGATAATTTTTGAAAACGCTGGAGGTCCAAGTTCCTGCTGGAGCTACGATCTGATCATCGATACCCCGTCACAAACGCCTGCAACTTGGATGTGGATGACGTGGTAAGAGTAGAAAAGCTCCGAACTTCCAAGCCATTTTGGGAACTTGCGAGGATTGTTGAGACGTAGCCCGAAGACGATGGAATTGTTCACACCTATCTCTTGAAGCAGCAAAATTGCGCACTCGTCAACAGACCACCGCAGAAACTCTACTTGCTGGAAATTCGCGAAAGAAAACTTAAGGATCGGGAGGATGTTGCAAATGGAAGATGAATACAAGCAAAATCGAAGGCGCGTTTTTTTTTTTTGTGATTGAGATGAAGCCGAACAGTAAGAAGGTAAGGTCCACCTGACCGAATTGTATCTTTCTGCCTCTGTTTTCATTAATTTCCTAAGATTCAGAACCTCAGCACAGAGGAAAAGTAACACAATTCGCCATTTTCAAAACCAATAAAGAAACATGATTCACGGGGTCCTCAAATAGACTCTTTTAAAAAGTCAGCCAAGCAAAAATGGTGTCCGCTATTTCTTGGTCATGAAGCGTGTGATTGGACCCGAATCCTTACCCAATACTAACGCAACCCTCGCGTCCAATACAGGCTCAGAATTCGTGCCCAAACATTGGCGTTCTCGGATAAAGCAAAATGGGCACGGTGTTGCAAAGATTTGAATTAAATTCAAGCCAATATCTGACTTAGACCTAGCGTTCAAATACAAGCTGTCCTTTAAAAAAAGACATTTTTGCCAGGCGATATAATATGTTGTTACAAGACTACCCAATCAATATTTTGCTCCGTAGTCACGTATATTTAAATAAAAATGAAAAACTCAACAGTTCTACACCGAAACATGAGCACGGAGGCTCAGGCCGCGACATGTGGACGATATGGTGAGTAGGTGGTTCCAACATCTTCGATAACTGTACTTAATACTTCGCTGCGCCTTCGCGTATGCATACCATATTGCTATCAAAGTGAAAAAGTATCTCGATGTTTTCATTTCAATTTGAAGCACAGTTTTTATATCCATATTTTAATTTTTTTTAAATATTATGTGTGAGTTCTTTTTTTTAATGACAGATTACCGTTAAAGCAGCGGAGGCCAGAGCTGACGTTTTTCCCACCTGTCAAGTATCGCAAGTTTTAAGCCGCTATTTTGTCCCTTCTCAAGCAAAGTCACTATGACACTTCTCTGCCGATTGCAAAATATATTTCATTATGTTAAATAAAATAAAGAAGAAATGGTGTATTCAAGTTCTTACGTGAGTACTATTGAAGATATCTCAATTTCCTTGATAACGGGAAATCGGTGGGCGAGTGGGATAGCGCACACCAGCTCGGAGCACGTGCAGCGAAAGATCGCGCTGCAGAACCCATAATTCTTGGTTCACCCAGCACGTTTCGATCTGGATGAGCGTCGTACCGGCGTGGGGTTGTGTATCACTACTGTGTGATCACCGTTAAAGATCCCAGGCTAGCGGTTGTACTGCACTGGCTTAAGTTCTCATCTACAGCCGGAAGATTCGTCGCCCGTTGTGGCAGACCAAGTTCTAGGCTGTATGAACATACACACAACCCAATTTGTTTTATAACCGGAAATAAAGCTTGCATTTTCTGAAATGTGGCCTGGAATACCGCTCATGTTATTTCGAAATCAAATAACTTTTAATTCGTGTCGCGCACAATTTCAGGTATTTTAGGCATGCGTGTTAAGTATTACTTTGAGGTAATTAATGATATGAATGCCGCAAATGATGTCCAGAATATCACGTATGCAAGAACGCTGCCAAAACGCACTGCTGTTACGTTTCAAGTTTGAATTACAGTCATACAAAAAATACTATAATTTATGTTTGTATTTTTCGATAAAACACAATCGCACATTATTACTAGTAAAACACGAAGCAAATAAAAGAGGAGTTTTTAAGAGAATAGGCTCCGAATTTGCTAGGTCTTTGAAACATTTGCTCATTCAGATATACAACGTATACTCCCCAAATGATTATTTTCACCGAAAAAAGTAAACTGCACATCGCCGAACGTTTATTCTCCTCCTCAAATTTTTCAGCGCTAACCGTTAACTTATTCAAAAGTTCTAAGTGATTTTCTAGAAATTTAAATGGAAAAATGGGGCCCAATTTCGCCCGTTTTCGGTAACTGGCGCCTTAAGGTGTATTCTGAGAGATCTGTTTTCTGGCATTTCTCTATTAAAAACGTCAAAAAGAAAAACCGCGTAACTGTCGAATTGACTAAAGTTAAGTGCTGAACATTTGGCATCTGGCTTAAGCTTTGGCTGGAACCTTTGCAGTCTTTGGCATCATTTTCGCTCAAACGCAGCTAGCGCTACATTTGAGCAAAAATGAGCATTCGGCAATAGTATGTTTATTTTCCCCGTAAATACTACCCTTCCAATCTTTTGGGGGACACTCTGTATTTGAAATGTTTTAGTTTTACATATATTATTGAATTATATGCCCTGAAAGACCTGGGTTTGAGCTCTGATACTCTGTATCTTACCAAGTGTCACATTCGTCACCGATTCCCGAGTGGCATCTAAATTCTTCGGCTCTCAACGGCTCAACCCGACTGCTAAACTTGGCGGCAGACTCGTCATTCACCCGGAAACCCTGGTCCACGGGAGCGCCTACTTAAGTCGGCAGCATCGAGGCATCGCTCCGCGGTCGGTGGCGATTTCCTCACCCACCGCTGATACCCGGTATCTTACCAGGAAGAGTGCAACTTGTGCTTCTGGTGTTTTTTGTGTTGCTACCGACTGCATTATGCTATTGTTGACTTAAGGACTGTAATAGATAACGTCTGCATCGCGTGTCAGAAAGCCATTTCCGCCGATGGTAGATCTATGCATTGTGTAGAGTTAAAACTTGTTGTTGGCCTAGTTGGTTCATGATGCCGTCTAGAGTTTATGCGCGACATAGAGGCAATCACAAGCGACTAGACACGGATAAGCGCAACTTTCAACTAGTTTATTCGCGTTCGATCGACCACGAACATCCAGGAAGAGCATAGCAGTACGCTACACAGAAGAAAAAAAGGAAACAGAAAACAGATAACAAAGTCACCCACCAAGGCACTATTCCACGATAGTCATTATCACACCAGCAACCCGGATAAAAACATTCACTTTCAAGCAAGGAAACCTAGGTATCGCTAACACAGTCACGTCCCTTCTATATAAAAGCTCCATCAATTTCTGGCTGTGCATTTTGCTTTACCCAAGATCCTAATCTTGAAATGCGCTCACACCCATAGTCCGCACAGTGAGTTGGCAAGTGTGCATTGCCTTTATTCCTGACTGATAATTCACATTCCGTGCGCGGTCATTAACACAGCGTCCAGTTTTTATATAGTATATATTGTTCAAACTGGACGCTGTGTTAATGACCGCACACGGGAACATGAATTGTCAATCAGGACTAAAGGCAATGCACACTTGCCAACTCACTGTGCGGACTGTGGGTGTGAGGCGCGATTTCAAGAGATCAGGATCTTGGGTAGAAGCAAAGATAGCACAGCCAGAGAATTGATGGAGGCTTTTTATATAAAGAAGGGACGTGACTGTGTTAGCGATACCTCGGTTTCTTTGTTTGAAAGTGAAGTGCAGTTTTTATCTGGGTTGCTGGTGTGATAATGACTATCGTGGAATGTGTCTTGGTGGGTGACTTTTCTATCTGTTTTCTGTTTCCTTTTTCCTTCTATGTGAAGTGCTGCGCATGCTCTTTCTGGATGTTCGTGGTCGATCGAGCACGAATAAACTAGTTGAAAGTTGCGCTTGTCCGTGTCTAGTCGCTTGTGATTGCCCCTTGTGTCGCGCAAAAACCTCTAGACTGCATTGTGTAGAGTGTAGCCACGTCTACCACCTAGGGAAGACATGCACGGGTACTGCCTCGAAAACCTTCATGACTATGGGTCAAGACAAAAGAGAGGCATGGGTTTCGCAAGACCTGCCGAACAAACAAAAAACATCTCGGTGCTGATTCGCAGCCAGTTCTAGAGGATGATGCAGAAAACGTATACTGTGAGCCATTGTTCCTCCGTGAGCTCAGATATGTAAAAGCAAATGTGGAATCTTTGCCAGCGTTGCATGCAAAAGTTGACTCTCTGCTTTCTTTGTAAGAAGAGTTCGCTAAGCTGTCTCGGTTGGTTCTGGAGCTTGATGTCCCGGTGAAGAGTGTTCAAGAGCGGGGCACTGCACGTGAGGCTGAGATGAACAGCTTAAAAGCAACTGCTCCAGCGCAGGCGGACCAGCTGCAGCAATTGCAAGGTAAACAAAATGACCTTGAACAGTACAGGTAAAAATGCAAACCTGGAAATTCGGGGCTTGCCTACAAACAAAGTGAGAACTTGAGGGAGAGGCTAACTCAGCTTGTCTCGCGACTTAATTCCTAAATTGTTCGAACACCGACATTGTGGCAGTTCATCGCCCTCCAGGCAAAGCAGAAGCAGTCCCAACAGTCCTGATTGATTTTCAGCTGTCGCCTTTGAAGAGAGCCGGTACAATGCGTGCGGAAGTTTGCAATGGCTCCACCAATCGTGGAAGCTACCAAAGCTGTTTTTTTAACAATAACCTTTCGAAACTGAAGCGAGAACTGTTCTGCCATGCAAAGACTACAGCAAAAGAATAGGGGATACAAGTTCATGTGGTCCAATAGAGGCAAAATATATGTTAGAAAAACAGAAACACACTATTTTAATTCGAGTCAACAGGCGAACAGATATCGATAAGATTGTATGTATAGCTCGCGTTCCAACTCTTCGGAATTTACCAACTTTGTTTTTTTTAAAGACAAGTTTTGTCCAAATACAGAGCATGACGTTACACTGTTAAATATAAACATCAGAAGCTCTTCGGAAGCGCTGCAAAGAATTCAGTTTTCTGGAGGAATCATTGGCAGCTGTTGTTGAATTCTTGTTGTTACAGAAATTATTGTTACAGACGAAGTCGAGATGTCTACTTTGCAAGGTTATTGTCCATACTTTGTAACGCAGCTCTACGTCAGGACGGTGGCATAGCCATTTTTGTAAAGGATATTTATGCCGTGTCACCCCTCGACATTTAATTTGCGCATTCAGAATGCCTAGCCACTAAAGTGTCTGCAGTTTTGTTCTCGTTATGTTTGCTTTGTATCGCTCGCTTTAAAATAGTGTTTCTTGTTTTATTTTGAAACTTGATTACATGTTGCAGGTGTGGGGTTCGGCAGATCAGACTTGTCTGGTAGGAGACCTAAACATAAACATCTTATGTTCTAGTAAAGTAGCTGTGTCGGATTACCTGTCGGTTCTATCTGCATAGGGGTTCGAATATACGATGCATGCTCCTACTAGGGAGAGTTGGTAAATAACCAGATGGTAAAATCGTGTTTAGACCATGTTGCAGTGCGTGCACCTAATAGTTTTTCGAGCTCCTGCGTTATCACTCAACAATTAGCGTATCACTTATTTGTTGCCTGTCGTTTTTCAACCACTTCATTCTTTCTTGCTTCCCGACCCTTATACAGCGAGGGGAAAAGCAATAAAATTCAAATTGTGATAATTATTCATTGCAAGTTCGACTATTATAATCACTTGTTTTGATTGGTTAACACTTGTTCAGTGTAATCCTTCTGATAAAGTGTACGAGAAGTTTTGTGAACAGTTAAAAATATTTCAGAACTTTCAGCCGAAGAGTTATGAAGAAATGCAGAAAAAATTACAACTGGTTAAATTCAGACGTTATTCGCGCCATGGCATATCGAGACTGGCTCTAAACGCGCCAAAAACGTGCTCCAAAACACCAGGCCTTAGCTTTAGATTACAGGGTTGGAAGAAATAGAGCGGCTGCTCTTATCTGTGTCACGAAGCGACGGTACTTTTTACAACAGTTCAATTAATCGGCGAGAATCACGGCAAAAACATGGTTTGTGACAAATCATCTTTGAGGACTAGATAATAGTTGTGTCGCTATCATGGATCACTTTGCTGGGAATCCCACTGCAGTGGTTGAAAGTTTGATCATAACTTGGCACGGACTTCGGAAAGCTCATCTTCGGTGCAAAATGGCGGGTGCACGCCTAAAGAAACATCTGCAGCCTCAGCGTTTTACCTGCTATAACAAAATCTGAGCTTGCAAAGATAATACTTTATTTTCGGAAAAATAAACCACCTGCATTGACGAAGTGGCAGTATTTACGCTCCGGAGGAACTTTAAAGCTCTTGTTCATATTTTACTGTTTAGGTTAAACGGCTTCCTGGATAAACCGGCTAGTCCAAACATCTTGAGGACTGCTATAGTCAAGCCACCTTTAAAGAGAGGACGAAAGGACAAGATGGAAAATGACAGAGCAATATCAATATTGCCAATACTGTCGCAGATATTAGAAAACTTGTTCTTCGAAGGGATGACGTCCTTTATGGGCAAGAATAATATTTTGTCCAGACGACAGTTTGGTTTTATTACAGGACGAGGTACCAAGCCACACTTGGAAGAATATCAGATATGCTACATGGCGCCTTCGAACGAAACCTGTCTAGGTGTTGTATTTTCCTTTATGTAGCAAAACCTTTCGACACTGTTAACCATCAGATGTTATCACAAAAACTGTATGCGGTGAATATTCACGGACCTTTTTACGAGATTCAAAAAATTACCTCTCCGATCAATCCCAAGTTAGAGAATTAGGCGATAAGATTAACTGTTGCACTAAATTACATATGAAGGCCGGTGCCCCCAAGGCTCAGTTTTATCTCCATTCGCTTTTTACCATTTTTATTAATGATTTCATTTCAACAGTTAACAACTGTACTGTGTTCCAGAATGCAGATGATACGAATCTGCTTTCGAAAACCCTGGGCTACTAAAAGGCAATGAACAACCTGCAATGTAACGCAATCGAAGCAATGTGGTGGTATTCTGAAAATGGTATTTCCGTAAATGTGCAAAAGAGAAAGCTGATTTGTTTCAAGATCTTTAAAAAGCAGAGTGATTGATACCTCTCTTCTTTTTTTTTTGCATGTTCATGACTGTCTTCCGTGTAGCTGCTCTACGGTTGAATATGTAAATTATAATAAATATATTGGTGTTTTTTTTACTTTTTTTTACAGTGACTAGTCATCACAAAATCCCTTAGCTTATGTCTGCAGTAAGTTGCGGAGCGCAGCCTGCTTACTTTTTGATCGCAAAAGTATTGTTCCCGCTAAAATAAAGAAAACGATTGCTCAGGCTATCGCTTACAGCATACTCAGATATGGTACTACTGTCCTCGCTTCCTTTTAATTTCGCAACCTGCTACCGCCAGTTGAGACCTGCTGTGGCCACGTCGACTGACGCCAAGGACACTACGTGGATCGTCATTCTCTGCAACCGAATTCTGCGGTTGAAAAAGGGACCGTAAAGCCATCGTTGGCACTGCTGGAGGCCAGGTTTCACTGGCGATTACTACCTTCGCCGTCTTCGGCAGGTGGGAGCCTGTTTTACAGTCATGTATTTCTAGCTTTGTTAGGTGTATGTGAAATTGATATTTTGTGCTTTCTTTATTTTTGTACGTGTGCTACATTTTGCCTTTCAAATAGTCATGTCTGACCCCAAGGCGACTGAGTGCATTGTGTGTTTTAAACCTGTCCCGAGTGACGGGTGCTTCATGAAGTGTGCTTCCTGTAATCATGCTTATCATCTTGACACGTGCTCAGGTGTATGCGACAGAACATTCGAGTCAATGGGGTCAGAGAAACGCGAAAAATGGAACCGTCGTGCATGCAGAAACCACGAGAGTAAGATGAGCGTCGGCAGTGACATCGAAGCTATATGTTCACCGGTCGAGGTGGATACAGTGTGCGCATTTGCGAGGATCAACTCAGAACTCGAGCTCCTTTACTTTCTAAAATCAAACGCCGACCAACTCTGTGGCATTCCACCTAAGGTAGACGAACTTCTGTCTTTGCGACCATCGGTGGATGCAATAAGGAGACAATCAACACCCTCTAAGGATCGGTCAAGAAGTGTGAGTCAGTCATGCAACTTGTTGCCCAGAATGGTAAAGAAGTAAAGTTACTTCAAACTGAAGTTTTAGTGCTGCAGGACACAGTGTCCAACCAATCCGCAGTGATCGAACAACTACAGACAACCATAAACTCAACTGAACAGTACAGGTCGTAGATTCAACATTAAAATCCACTGTATTCCTTGCGCAACTAATGAAGATCTTAACAAAACTGTAAATGATATTGCTACACGACTAAACATCGTAAGCTTCAACCCTTCCCAAGTGGCATCATGCCATCGTTTGCGCTCTAGGCGCGATACGGCTCCACCAATATTGATTCAATTCACCACGGTAACTGTCAAAGAACAACGGATGAAAGCTCGTAAAAAGTTGACAACGCTTCATCGGTCTGATAACTAGCAAAACGTATATTTCAATGAAAATCTAACCAGGATGAACAAGGAACTCTTCTGGCAGGCGCGGAACAAGAACAAAGAGAAATCATACAAATTTGTCTGGGTTCAGAACGGTTCCATCTTCGCGGAAAAAGACAAAACCTCTATGCCGGTGCGAATATTCTAGCACTAGAGACTTAGAGAAAATAATTTAGGAATGCTGAACTCACTAGTACTTACTGATTTCTCCTCGTTTCTTAATTTCCTTCCGCCTAGTCCTAGCGCGTTTATGGTGCTACATGTTAATATAAGGAGTATTAAAAAATATTGGAATGAATTTCAGAATATCGTAGGAGTGGTTCATGTTACAGTCGACGCTTTCGTTCTGACTGAAATCAATGTTCGAGACGTAGATATTTCGCAAGGACAATTTTTCTTACCTGGTTTCGAAGTGTTCTTCCTCACCCGTAGCCAGTATAGAGGAGGTGGCATCACCGTTTACGGAAGAGATGACAGGTCAACTGCAGATATTAAGGTTTCTTTAAAAGACGCCGAATGTCTCTTTATTAAACTTTTAATAATACTTCTGGAATTTCGCTCATGGCCTTTTACAGACCACCATTGGGAAATGTACTTCAATTTCTAGATGTGTTAAATTCAAATCTAAGGGACATGTCACCAATCGATAAGCTTTGCCTAGTGGGTGATTTCAACATCAAATTACTGAAACCTTCAAAATCAACTGTATGCGATTATTTAAATATGCTTGCCGACCACGGTTTAGATAGCCTAATACAATCAACAACAAGGGAATAACTCCTCCAAAATAACCTGGTAATTTCATGTATCGATCACATAAATAGGGAGTTTTAGTAGACCGTGTTTCCCCTCCGCTCAGCCCCTCCGCTACCCGGAACCCTACAGCCACGGCCATCTGGCACGCAGGCGCAGTGGCGGTTTTTCTCGTTGCGGCGGGCTAGTGGAGGGTAAACACGGTCTACTAAAACTCCCTAATGTCAGACAATTAGAGACACCCGTATATCGGCAGTAATCAAACAAAGGCTGGCGGATCAATATTTTGTCCCGTGTCGTTTTGATATGCCTATGAACTTATCCGGAGAACATTGCGAGAAGCAAAGAAGAATTACAATCGTTGACTCACGTCACCTTGATAGACTAATTGCAGTCTATGACTGGATGTCATTTGCTGAGAATACAAACTACCACTAAAATTGTCGATATTTTCAAACATTTCAAAAGAGCGTGTTCAAAAATGATTGAAGTAAAAAAGCGCAAACCAAATCAACCTTGGCGTACGGCGGATGTTATTTCGGCCATTAAAGAAAAGGAAAACTTGTGGGCTCGATGTCGTCGACACCTAAGGAATAAAGAGTTGAAAGCAGAATATCAAAGCAAACGAAATTACGTTAATTCACTTGTTCGGTCAAAGAAGCTCCAACTCATCCAGGAATCATTTATAATTGTTTCGACATGTCAAAAACAAGGGCTCTAGTAAATTATGTGAAGTGATGTGCTTAGTGGTGCAAAACTATCGATAGTACTATCGATAGTATTGATAGTCACCAGAAATTTGACTCTCGATAGTAAAAAAACTATCGATAGTACTATCGATAATCGACTATCGAAAAACTATCGATAGTACTATCGATGGTACTATCGATAGTCGACTATCGAAAAACTATCGATAGTACTATCGATAGTCGTCCATCGAAAAGCTATGGGTAGTACTATCGATAGTCGACTATCGAAAAATTATCGTTAATCGACTATCGGAAAACTATCGATACTCGACTATCGTAAACCTATCGATAGTACTGTCGACGGTTTACTATCAATAGTTTTGCGACACTAGTAGTTTTCGTCGCTCCCTCTTCTCTTTTTCTAGCTTTATTTCTTCAAATGGGACACCAGCTAGCCCAAGCATCTACCATCCCAACTTTGGTTCAGCTTTCAGTGATGACGAAGCCGGAAGTTTGAGCGAAGAGAGAAGGAAGGGAGGCGAGCGGCATTGCGGGAACTACTACGAATACAACTACGAACTAGTGGTGCAAAACTATTGATAGTTCTATTGTTAGTATCGATAGTCGCCAGAAATCTGACTATCGATAGTAACAAAACTATCGATAGTACTATCGATAGTAAAGAAACTATCGATAGTACTATCGATAGTACTATCGATAGTCGACTATCGATTGTTTTGCGACACTATCGATAGTTCTGCGACACTATCGATAGTTGTGGAAAACTATCGATAGTATCGATAGTCAATTTATCGATAGTTTTGCATCACTAGATGTGCTTCCAAACCATCCCTCGATGGAGCTATCCTAAAAGAATTTGGGTTTGATTTGAAATCAATTGCCGAAAACTTCAATAGATTTTTTGCTTCGGTCTCGAGCATTTCACGTGATGAAAATATCATTCCCACTAATCTTGAGCATCCTTGCGAGCACTCAGCCTTTTTCCCCGACATGACTCTCGAAGATCTTCGTATATTGCTATTCAGTTTGAAGTTGAACAAGGCGCCAGGGGCGGACAACATCCATTTGTGTGACTTACGTCGAAATTTCGCTTCTTTGAGTATTGCACTGCTTCATATATTTAATAGAATTATAAAACTGGGGTTATTCCTGATGGCATGAAAACGCAATAATCAGACCGCTTTACAAAGGAGGAAAGCGTAATGTAGTTAAATATTATAGGCCTATTTCTATTCTACCATGCTTAGCACTAATTCTAGAAAAACACATCCTAAGAACAATGACGTTTTTCTCTATAGATTTGTCCTTTTGTCCTTGTCTCAGTATGGGTTTATCGCGGGGCGTGGCACCGACTGTTCACTAGAAAATCTCGTAGACACGCTGAATTACTCTTTTGAGAAGAACAAATTTTCATGCGCACTGTTCTTAGATGTGGCAAAAGTGTTTGACTGTATCTCACATAAAATATTGTTAACGAAAATATTTGACTACAGTTTTAGAGATCTATTTTCCCGGTTAAACCAAAGTTATTTTTATTAAATCGTATACAGCAAGTTTCTATTTGTAATATTCGAAGCTCGACAGTGAATTTGAAGACCGGAGTTCCCCAATGTTCTGTGTTGTCGCCGCTTTTATTTAATCTGTATGCAAATGATATGGTGAAAATATTTTCCGGATGTGACTTATATCAGTACGCTGATGATACCTTGTTAGTGTCACATCATATAAATTTGCACAGTGCAATTATTTCATTGAAATCTACTGCTACCAATGTAATGAATCGGTTCGATACAAATCTCATCAAAATTAACACAAAGAAAACAAAACTTGTATGTTTCAGTAATCCTTTGAAACATAAATATCTGGATATTCCATTTTTGCTTCATTCGTCAAATTTTATTGATTGCCGTTGTACACCCATTTGGTATGTTAATGTAATCATATCTTAGGTACACTTTTTGAGAGTGATGTATCTTGGAATTTACATCTCACCTACATTGCTAAAAAAACTGCAAAGTGCATCATGCCTTTTATATTCCACGAAACGTTTCAGCCTCTTTCAGTACGAAGATTGGTTTCCAATGCTTTGGCATATTATGCACTGCGTTATGGTATCACTGTATATGCAAATTGTTCGCAAATCTGGTATGCAAATCGTTCGCAAATCTGGAAAACAAATATTGACAATATCCTAAACGTAATTTTACGTGTAGTTGCGTACACCCTCGAGGATGCACCGAACGAGGATTTATTCCAGTGGTTAGATCTCCCGCGTTTTTCTACCCTGTTTGAAAGATGTGTGATAACGAAACACTATTATGCTAGCTTTTTTAAAATCGATCGTATTGTGCAGCGGTCGCTAAGAAACGACAAGCGTTTTTTATTACCCCAAGTAGACACCAAATATGAAAAGAGAATGCGGTCTTTGTATGTTCCGTACATTTTTAATAGACTTCCCGAGTCGTTTCTCGGGCTGGACTCCAAAAGACATCCGAAGAAAAGCCTGTAAACATTGTGCTAAATCTCTTAGCTTTTGAAAATATTACTGAAATTCTTCGGCTATGAATGTCTATACGGTATATCTTTTTGTATCTGACGCGTGTCGTGCTTGTAGCGGTTACAGCAAGTTTCCGCTATGCTAAGTTGTGCTATGCCTATTAATACTTTTTCTCAGCAAGACAAACAAGCGTTTACTTCGCAATCCAGTTTGACTATTGTGCTGTTCGTAACTTCGTCGTTTTTTTTTTTACATGTTTTTGTTTTGATGTTTTTTTTTAGTACTTCTGTTTTTGTCGTCTTTCTTTCAGTGCGTTGTGTGCCGTTCGCACGTTTCTCTTGTGTAATCTAGATATTTTGTGCGGCTTCTTCATTTTTCTAACTCGCTGTTCATTGTTAATGTCATCACTATGTCATCATATTGTGCTTACTTAATTCAATTGCAAGGTCCAAGTCCCACTAAGCAAGCGAGAACAAAGGGCAAAGAAAAAGGATGCACCTTTGTGTGGGTTAAAAATGGTACAATATTCGCAAAAAAAGCTGAAGGCTCTATTCCCGTGCGTGTCTCTAAGGCTGGAGACCTCGAGAAACTTCTTTAATCACTAATCTCCTTGCTGTTCCTATATGAACGATTCTCGACAATTTACTGATCTTTCTTCGCTAAGCAATTTTATTCCACTCGTAAACAGAGCAGTAACGATAGTACATGTAAATATTAGGAGCCTTAAGAAATGCTGGGACGAGTTCCAAGGTGTTATTCGTAACATTAAACACATCGTAGAGGTTTTTGTTCTAACTGAGATAAACATACATGATACATCCAAGGAACTATTTTCTTTGTGTGGATATCGGTCCTTTTTTAGTACACGTGACTCGTCTCGCGGAGGTGGCATACCCATCTACGTTAAAGAGAGGTGGTTTTGTGCTGAGTTGATGTTCTCGTGCAATCACGCTGAATACTTATCCATAAAATGTGCAATAGCCAAATTTTAACATTGGCTTTTGCGTTTTATAGATCTCCGTCAAGCAACGTTAAAATATTTCTAGATGAGCTTGGTGCAAACATCGCTAACATCGGCCAGAGTGAGATCATTTGCCTTGTGGGCGATTTCAATATTGACATCCTAAAATTCGCGAGATCGAACGTCTGTGACTACCTTACGCTTCTTTCTAACCACGGCATTTCTCCTATTATTAACGTACCTACGAGGGAAGAGTTCAGAAGCGGAAAACTTGTTTTTTCTTGCCTCGATCATATTGACATCAGGAGTTCAGGGGCGTCTGTGAAATCCGCAGTCATCTCACGAAAGCTGGCAGATCATTATTTTGTGGCATGCCAAATAGGGTGTGGTATTGTGTCGGAAGAAAACAAGAAGCCTTCAAACCAGATTGCTATTATCGACAGTCACGTCTTTGACAAGTTAATTGCCTCGTATGATTGGGAACAGTTAGTGACCATCACGAACTGTCAGACTGCCTACACAAAGTTAGTTGATGCATTTGCGCATTTTACGGAGAGGAGTATAAAAGTTATTAAGATAAAAAAGGAAAACCGCAACATCTCTGGTTGACAGGGGATATTATACCGGAAATTAAACTTACAGATATCTTATGGGCGCGTTATCGCCGATCACCAAATGCTCAAGATATAAAATTACAATACACAAGCCGGAGAAATCGAGTAACCGCTCTCATACGCTATGCAAAACGGAAACACTACCAACGTAAGTTCCTCGACACACGTTCTAATATTGCAAAAACCTGGTCTCTTGTGAATGAAGTAAAAGGCGGCAATACGCGGAACTCTATGAATGAAGTTCTTGAAAAAAACTTTAATTCCAATATGCTTTTTGTGGCGGATAATTTGAATAGTTTTTTTGCTTTATTCTCCGGCATATCTGACGATGTAAATGTTTCGCCAGTAAATCTGGAAAAACCTTGCCCAAATTTTGCCTTTCTCCCAAACATGACTGAACAAGATCTTCATATGTTGTTGTTTAGCTTTCGGCCTCATAAGTCTCCAGAATCGATAATATTAAACTCAGCGACTTGCTTCGCATTGGGGGCGTGGAACCGGCATGGCTACGGCGGTGCCCTTCACGTTGATTTTACTGCTTTCGCAGGTCAGCGGTTTCTCTGGCCAACGGCAGTGCTTCGAGGGATGTGAAACTTGCAGTCCCTTTGCGCCTCGGATTATCAACGGTATCAACGAAATCAAGACCAGCGACGGAACCGACCTTCCTCATGACGATGCGGACTGGATGATATGCAATGCGTCTGGTTTCGGCGAGTGTATCGTCCCGGTCTACGAACAATGGGAAAGTTCTCTTCCCATAAGCCAGCTACAAAAGGCGTTGGTCTGCAGTACTCCAGTGGGGCGTGGAACCGGCATGGCTACGGCGGTGCCCTTCACGTTGATTTTACTGCTTTCGCAGGTCAGCGGTTTCTCTGGCCAACGGCAGTGCTTCGAGGGATGTGAAACTTGCAGTCACTTTGCGCCTCGGATTATCAACGGTATCAACGAAATCAAGACCAGCGACGGAACCGACCTTCCTCATGACGATGCGGACTGGATGATATGCAATGCGTCTGGTTTCGGCGAGTGTATCGTCCCGGTCTACGAACAATGGGAAAGTTCTCTTCCCATAAGCCAGCTACAAAAGGCGTTGGTCTGCAGTACTCCAGTGGGGCGTGGAACCGGCATGGCTACGGCGGTGCCCTTCACGTTGATTTTACTGCTTTCGCAGGTTAGTGATGCAAAACACTCTCCTTTTTTCTCCGTTTTTGTTTTGCCGGTTCCACCCCAAACACTGTTTGCTTGCTTATCAACACATTCGGAGCCTGAGCGCCGGTCGCGACGTCGCTTTCGTCTGCTACGGCGTTTCGCTTTCTATTTTCTGTTACTCCTCTTGTGTGGGGACATAGAGCTTAACCCGGGTCCCACTACGGCGGAACAATTGCAGCAGCTCTTGGATGGCCAAGCGACCATACAGGTAAAGCTTGCCTCTATCGAGACCACACAGGTTGAGAATAAGGTTGCCATAGATGATCTGGTCAACCGTATGACGTCATTAGAATCCAAGCTAAATAGACTTGACCAACTGCATACTGCTATTAAGGAGTGCAAAACTGAATGCGAGAACCAAAGGCGTGAGCTTGGGGCATTGATGGCAAGGGTAGATGATCTTGAGAACCGAAGCCGACGCTACAACTTAATCTTCTATGGTGTCCCTGACGCAGGGGCTCGCGAATCAAATGCCGACTCAGAGAAACGAATTTCAGAAATTTGTGAATCAAGGTTGGGCCTACCGACTGTGGTAATGGAACGGGCTCACAGGTTGGGCAAGTTCCAGAATGGCAAAAACCGTCCACTGATAGCCAAGTTCACCTCGTTCAAAGAAAAACAGTTAATTTTGAGTAACGCACGGAAGTTGAAGGGAACTCCCATTAGTATTTCTGAGGATTTCTCCCAGGCGGTGCGAACGACAAGGAAACGATTATGGGACTTTGCCAAGTCACGAAGAAAGGATGGCGACAAAGTGAACCTTAGATATGACACGTTGCTACTGAATGGCACAAAGTATGTCTATGATGATGAGACAAATCAAGTCGTACCGCACAGATGACTGCGTCAGCCTAATAGAGTTAATCTTTCTTTTCTTGTAATAAATTGTCGTAGTATTAAGAATAAAATTCATGAATTTTCTGCACTTGTCGATTTGGTAAAACCCTCTGTAATTCTTGGTACAGAATCCTGGTTAGAGGCAGACATCGGTGATAATGAAGTCTTTCCTGATGGTTACACATGCTATAGAAAAGATAGAAATGCTCATGGCGGTGGTGTGTTTATTTTGGTAGAGAATAGCATTTATTCTAGTGAAGTTTATGTTGGTACTGGAGCCTGTGAGGCCATTTTTTGCCAATTAATATTTTCCAATAACAAGGTACTTACAGCATGCAGCTTTTATCGACCCCTGATTCTCCGGTCGACGCAATGACCCAGTTAATAGCAATGACAGAAGCAGTGCGAACGGATTGTCTCGTTATCGGAGGAGACTTTAATCTGCCAAATATTGTCTGGAGCGAGCAGGGTAGAGCTATCGCAACTGCAGGGCGATTGAATCAAGAAATGGCGAACTTGACAGATCTTTTTGCACTCCGACAAATGGTGATGGAACCAACACGTGGAAGTAATATTTTAGATTTATTACTAACCAATCAGCCCCACCTAGTCCGTTCTACTCTGGTTGTGCCAGGCATTAGTGATCACAGTGTTGTGATCTGTCATATGAACGTAGAGCATGTGAAGACAAGCAGAGGTGTAGCAAGGCGAGTGTACAACTTTGAGAAAGCTGACGTAAATAGGATAAACGAAGGATTGAATACGTATTATACTGTGTTTGAAACAGAAGCAGAATACAAAGGAGCGTCTGAACTATGGCTTTCGCTTAAAAACAAAATCTGTGAGCTCAGACAGCGTTTTGTTCCATCAAGGATACTCACAGCAAGAGAGGGTCGAAGTAAACCGTGGTTTTCAAGGGCACTGCGCAGTCTCACACAGAAACGACAAAGATTATATCGTAATTATTGCATAATGCCGACACTTGTAAATTGTGAAAAATTAAAAAAGTAGCATGTGAATTAAAAAAAGCCATTTGCATAGCCAAAGATACGTTTACTAATTCAATTGAGTCGCGACTAAAAGACAACCCGAAAGAATTCTGGAAACATGTAAAAAGAAATGGAAAGGATGTCTTAGACATTCCGCCGCTCACTTCCAGTGATGGCATTGTCCATGATGACATCGCTAAAGCAGAAACATTTAATCAGTACTTCAGTTCAGTTTTCACCACCGTAATACCAAGTGACGACGGGGATAGAGAGGCGGTCCGAGAAGAGATAGGTGATATGGATGATATCGTAATCAGTGAACGTGGAATTGAATCACTGTTGCAGGGGCTGAATACTTCTAAAGCAGGCGGTCCTGACGGTTTACCAAACCACATTTTTAAACTCTGTGCGCGATCGCTATCACCTTTTCTGAAAATACTTTTTATCAAATCACTGAACGAAGCTTGCCTTCCAGATGACTGGAAAAACGCTGCAGTCGTCCCAATTCACAAATCTGGTCCGCGTAATGACGTCGCAAATTACCGCCCAATATCGTTAACGTGTGTTGCGTGTAAAGTCCTAGAGCACATTTTGTATACGAGTATCGTAGAGCACATGAATAGGCATTGTTTATTTAATCCCCGTCAGCATGGTTTCAGGAGGGGACTATCTTGTGTAACACAACTAACCGAATTTACCCATGACCTGGCCTATGCTTTAGATAGGCGTCTCTCAATAGATTGTGTATTTTTAGATTTCAGGAAAGCTTTTGATACGGTACCGCACTCCTTATTGATTGGAAAACTGAATAGCTATAATATTAATCCGCAAGTCGTCTCCTGGGTCGCCGAATATCTGAGGCAACGAAGTCAGTTTGTCGTTGTAAGTGGCTCACAGTCATCTACTGTGCAAGTCACATCTGGTGTACCGCAGGGGTCGGTCCTGGGGCCACTTCTGTTTTTGTTATACATTAATGATATCACCGAAGGAGTAGTGTCGCAGATGAGACTTTTCGCAGATGACTGCGTTTTATATGGGGCCGTCGCTTGTGGTGAGGATGCTAATATCATACAGCGGGATCTTAACCGAATTAACCAGTGGTGCCTCAGATGGCGTATGCAGTTAAATTTTGGGAAAACTGTTTTTATGTCATTCACAAGGAAAAAGAACCCGTACGCTGCTTCTTATGCCATAAATAACAATATTTTATCAAGAGTGTTAGAATATAAATATCTGGGGGTAAATTACACGACTGACTTAAGATGGAATACCCACGTTGATTACGTAGTGGCCAAGGCTGGTAAAACATTAGGGTTTCTCCGTCGTAATGCAAGGAACTTCAATAAAGACACTCGGGAATTGCTCTACAAAACATACGTCAGGTCAGTTATGGAATACGCCTGTGTCGTCTGGGACCCGCCTACAGCACGTGACAAAATAAAACTAGAAAAACTGCAGAACTTAGCCGCTCGGTTTGTTACCGGGAACTATAGTAAAGATTTCAGCGCGACACGCACAAAAGATATATTAAATTGGGAGTTACTCGAAACTCGCAGAAGAAGACTTCGTTTGAAGTTCTTTCATAGCATTTACCATTCGACAGTTGGCATAATAAGAGATATGTATATAATGCGGCCCCACTATCAATCGGAGCGTGTTGACCATAGTTTCAAGGTGCGAGAAATTTCGTTCAAAACAGAGGTGTTTAGGATGTCCTTTTTCCAAGAACTATCTATGAGTGGAATCAATTGCCTCCGTCTGTGGTTGGTGTACTGTCAAATGATGACTTTTTTTCTCTGTTAGATTAAATCTAACTTGAGTTCTTTATATTACCGCGCATTCCCTTGCGTGGTTTATAAGCTATGTTTATATGTATTGTTTATAAGTTTCTATTTCCTTGTATGGTTTATAAGGTTTATGTGTTGTTTGAATGATTCATCTGCCGTGGAGCAGAGGTCTGACTGACATTGTATGTTTGTTTTTTGTATGTATATCCCCCCACTGTAATGCCTGATTTGGCGCTGTGGGTATTGCATAAATAAATAAATAATGTCTTAAAACGTGTTCTTCTCCACATACTAAAGGAATTATTGACACCGGAGTTTTCCTCAAAAATTTCAAAAGCGCAATTGTCAGACCTCTTTATAAAAATGGTGCACGTGACATTGTAAAAAACTATCGTCCCATACCTATTCTTCCGTGTTTGGCATTGGTTCTCGAAAAACATATTTTTAAAACAATGAGCGCCTTCCACGACAAGTACAATATTCTATCACCTAACCAATACGGCTTTATCTCCGGCCCAAGCACCATCTCGGCACTTGAAGATATGTCTGATACTTTACACACCTCATTCGCCAATAATTCAGTTTACGTGCGCACTCTTTCTCGATGTGTCGAGAACGTTTGATTCTATCAATCACCAGATACTGCTGGAGAAACTTTGCAATTACGGATTTCGGGGTCCATTTTTCGTTGCTTCAAAACTTTCTGACTGACAAATCGCAATAGGTATTGGTTTGCAACAAAACAAGCGCCAAAGTATGCCTACAGAAGAAAGCAATACAAGGCTCGGTTCTGTCCCCCTTGCTATTTAATCTTAACGTGAACGATCTCGCCAGATCAACATCAGGATGTACAGTTTATCAATATGGAGATGACACATTGTTGCTATCTACTCATATCAGCCTGCGTAGTGCAATCAACATGCTACAAACAAATTCTACAAGAGTCATGAACTGGTTTGAAGCAAATCGAATATCTGTGAATGTGCAAAAAAGTGAAAGCCGTTTACAACTTCCTGTAACGCCAAACTGGAGCGCAGCTCTTGAGGAGGAGGAGGAAGAGTACTCAGGGGAGGGTATACCCCTCCTCCTCCTCCTTCTTCTCCTCCTCCCCTCATTCTTCAATGTCCTTTGGGGGGGGGGTCACGTGACCTCAGGGTAGTCACGTGACCTCGGGGGGGTGGATCACGTGGTCTCGGGGGGTCACGTGACCTCGGGGAGGGGGTCACGTGATCTCGGGGAGTCACGTGACGCTATGGGGAGTCACGTGACCTGGGGATCACGTGACCTGGGAGGTCACGTGACCTTGGGGGTCACGTGACCTTGCGGTTACGCCGACGCCGACGGCGACGCCGCTCATGCCTGAAACAGGCGCCTAAGAGCTGCGCTCTAAACACAAAACTTGTCTGTTTCCGTAACCCACTCAAGCGGACATGCATAGACATACCTTTTATATTACATTCATCGTCTTGTGTATCTTGCAGCTGTACGCCTATACCGTACGTAAATACAGTAAAATACTTGGGCATTTATTTCGATAGCGATATAACATGGAATACACACTTGGATTATTTGGCTAAAATACTACGAAATGTATCATGTTTATTATATCTCACCAAAACCTTCCTCCCAATCTCCGTCAGAAAAATGGTCGTTAATGCTCTCGCGTATGGAGCCCTGCGATACAGGATTACAGTCTTCGCCATCTGTTCAGCTCTTTGAAGGACAAAAATAGATGTACTTCTTAAGAGCATCGCCAAAAACGTTGCCTATGATCCCAAACTAATACAGGATGGTGACGTATTCGCATCAGTTGGCCTACCGCGTTTTCTGCCTGTCCTGTCTGCTTTTATGTCCTAAAGCATTATTGGAGTTGCCCGTTTAAAACACATCACTTTATTCAGCACTCTATAAGAAATAGTGAACGCTTTATAATTCTTCGAATACACACCAACTACGAAAAGAGTATACGTTCATTTTACGTGCCTGACATATTCAACAAATTACCAGACGTTTTTAATCAACTCGATTCACTACGATCTTTAAAAAAGCACCTGAAAGAAATGTGCTAGAAACCATATAGGCATTTGTTTTTTGCGAATAACTTTTCGAACTCTTTGGACCTTTCTTCAGTTGGTGCTGAATCCACATAGGCATTTGTTTGTGTCTTTATCTGTGTCTATGCTGTAAGTACTGTATTTTTGTATATCCGTGTACGTATCTGTAGATCTGAATTTGGGCTATATATATATATGCCTTGGTGCATCCTTGTGTGATATATGCCTGTATACACATAGCCGGTTTCTATTCAAACATTTTATTTTTTTACTTTTGAGTGTACATTTACTTATCTGTGTGTTTAAATATTACTTTGTCATGAAGGATGGTATTGTTTAGTTATAGAAATCATCTCTGTGTTTCATATTTTTGCCATTTGTGAATTATTTCAAACATCTATACTGACTGCAATTTGTGAACTATTTTGAACTTCTATACTGACCGCTATTAGCAATACCAAGAACGCCTGTCTACCATTCACATTGGCTAACATCATTGCTGGGTCGTGTCACACAAGCCAACCCTGGCTTCGACAGTCCCGAGTCTAATATAATGAAACAAAAATCAAATGCTGGAATAAATTTATTACTATTATTATTATTTTATATTATTAAAGAGCGTTGCTTACCACACGGAATACTCATCGAGTGATAACTTGTTCGCCTCGCTTGAACTACCGTCGTTCAACTCTTTATTTCTACAAACGGTCGTCTGGAAACACTTCTGGGGGAGCGAGTTTAAAATCATTTCGACACCAGTCCGGGAGCTTCGAGCAGCTCCACGTTTCCATACCCCAAGAACTAGAACTCGCTATGGTGAAAGTATGCGCGAATATTATGTGCCAAACGTTTTCAATAGTCTTCCAGACTCCTTGCTTTCCCTTGCTTCCAACAAATCACTGAAGAAAAGTCTAAGATCTTTGTTTTCTGACGTGTTGCGAGAGCCATCATGATAGCAATGGGAAGCCTACCTGGGCAGCTATATTCTCCTTCCTTTTATTTTCATTTCTGCACACAAGCTTATTGCTTGGCTCTAAACTTTTCCAAACTTTCAGGCCTATTTTTTTTTCTGTGCCTTTGCGCCGATTTAATCTCTGTTTTTTTTTGTTTTTTAATTTACCCAGGCTGTTTTGTTTTGCTTTCTTTCCTAAATGTAACTGTTCACTGAAGACCTCTTCGAACCTTGGGGCCTGTATCGTGGAAAAACGCAAACAAGTGTGTGCGCGTTTTTTTATATTTTGCTTTTCTTGTGCGATTACGATTGCTAACTCTCCTCAGCCACAACTTCGAAAAGCACTCTCCTATTCGCTGTGGTGCTGTGCATATACAACGTGCGTGCGTGTGTACATTTTGTATTTACTTCAGTTCTTATATTGTAACTTTTACACCTTCCAAAGAACTGCACTGTGTTTCCAACGGAACTGCAACATTTCCGTACTAAAAACGCAAACAAGTGTGTGCGTGTTTTTGTTATATATATATTTTTCTTGTACGATTACGATTGCTAATTCTTCACAGCCACATCTTCGAGAAGCACTTTCCTATTCGCCGCGGTGCTGTGCTTATGACAACGTGCGTGCGTGTGTGCATTTTGTATTTCCTTCATTTTTTATATTGTAACTTTTCCACCTTCCAAAGAACTGTACTGTGTCTTCAACGGAACTGTAACATTTTCGTACTCGTGAATTTTTTTAATTTTGTTTATTGAGCTGCATTTCTTACTCATGTTGGCTTTTTTCTTAGTGTAATCTCTGGATCTGGTTTTACAAGCCCTAGCTGGCTTTGACCAGTCCGACATCAACTCTGCGAGATCTGCATTCCTGAATAAAATTATTATTATTATTAATATTATTTTATTATTATTATTATCGTGCACTGTTATTAATATTATCATTATCATTATTCTTTTTATTTGTCTTAACATAAATTAACAATCCCTTGTCTGCTACAGATCAGTTCGCTTTACCGGGTATCGTGGTACTTTTTCCACCCGGTATCGCGGTTTTCATGAGTGAAAGTTGGTCGTTTTAAAGTACTTCGTTGACGTTTGCTCAGGCTGAGTTCCTTGCAGTTTCTGTGGAGATTACAATCAATTCCATTTGTTTGCTTGCAGTGTATTGACCACTATCCACAAATATAAGTTCTTTTCTTGAGGAATTTCAAGAAAGCATTACTGATGTGAGTTCGTATAGTCAATTATACATTATAGGAGACTCTAATATCGACATCTTTAGTGGGTCCAAATCTGATGTATGCAATGACCTCAATATTTTTGTGAATCATGGTAGTGATTCTGTTATTAACTCTCCAATGCGTGGAGACCTCCTTTTAATCGGACTTGTTTCCTCATGCATCGGCTTTTGTTCGAACCACCTTTCCTCGGCTTTTGTTTCGAACCACCTTTTAATGATCTTTAACTACACCGCTTTTTATTCAAAGTTTGTACTGGTTTTCAGTCAGTTTTACGAAAGATTCCGGACAGAAATATACGCAAAGAAGCGCAACCCTGATCTTGCATGGCTGAATGCGAATATTTTAGACGCGATAAGAGAAAAAATGCACCATAGGCTCGTTGCCGTCGTTCACCCAATGATGCACACCTACGAATAAACTTTAAATCCTGCCGTAACAAAGTAAACGCGTTGATTCGATCGGTATAGCGCGATTCTTATCATAGAAAATACTCCCAATCTCATTCGGATGCACGTAATGCTTGGACTTTGATAAATAAACTCCATGGACACCAAAACAATTAAATTGATTACATATTAAAACGACATTTTGGAGGTAATTTGCAATTGATTGTAAAGAATTTTAACGTTGTTTTTTTTTGCAAATTTTTCTGGTGAGGCAAGAGATAGCCTCGGTGCAGTTGATAACCTCGTTTCTTCCTCAGCGTTCCTTGTACCTTTTCAGGAAACCGGTCTATATTCCATTTTGTCTAGTTTCAATAACAACAAGTCCCCTGGAATAGACGGAATTTGTCTATCTGACCTCCTCAGAAATACAGGCAGGCTGAAAGACGTACTTCTTTTTTATGTTAAATGGATTTATTGAAGAAATGTTCTTCCCAATGAACTTAAAACGTATATAGTACGTCCTTTGTATAAAGGTGGTGCCAGGGACAATATTGCAAACTGTCGTCCGATTTTCTCTTGCCAATCTTCGTTCAGATGCTCGAAAAACATGTGATTAATAAAATGACATATTAAAAAAAAGAATATTTTATCTTCATCTCAATTTGGTTTTGTGCAAGGAAAGGGCACTCAGCCTCTTCTAGAAGATTTCTGAGATAACTTATACTAAGCATTCGATTACAATCTTGTTACTTCGACACTATTGTTAGACGCGTATAAAGCTTTGACAGAGTAAGCCACACGATACTTTTGAAGAAACTGTACAGCCTAGGCTTTTGCGGTTGATTTTATTCCCTTCTTAAAATCTATCGTTGTCATCGCTCTCAACTGGTATACGCATCTGGATTTCAGAGCTCGCGAACCGAACTAAAAGTCGGAGTACCACAGAGGTCCATTTTATCACCTCTTTTGTTTAGTATGTTTGTCAATGACATCGCCACCATGCTACCGTGATGTAAGCTATATCAATACGCTGACGACACTGCAATTATGACCCAGCAGATCAAATATGAAAATTCCATTAGCCAGTTGCAATCTCAAACAATAGCAATTATGGACTAGTTAAAAAAAAATCTTGATATAAATGTTAAAAAGACAAAACTAGTATGCTTCTATATCCCACTCGAAACAGTCAGTCTCAACTTCCCATTAATTCTGCACTCTTCTTTCTGCCGTCAATGCAAGTGCATTCCGGTAGAGTATACAGATAGTGTGAAGTATCTAGGCAAATATTTTGACAGCGATCTGAAATAGAATGTTCATTTTACATATAACTGTAAAAAACTGAGAAGCATTACTTGCGTATTATATAATACAAAATATTTATTTCCCGTATCTGTTCGAAGAATGATTGCCAATTCGCTTGCATATAACGTCCTTCGCTACTTCATTACCATTTTCGGCAATTCTTCTTACTTTTGGAAAACCAAAATGGACTGCATCCTGAAAGCTATCCTGAAAAGTGTTTCTTTAAATGAGAAAATACTTGAAAACTCCAATCTTTTCGATTATTTGCGACTACCTAACTTCCAAACCCTCTATGTTCATTCGGTGGTATTGCGACACTTTTGGAATTTTGATTTTAAAATATTCAGCCCACACTCACGTAATCTTCGACATACGCACCGTTTTCACGGAACTCTTTCTCGCACTCGTTATGGCAAAAGTACGCGTGCGTTCTATGTACCAAATATTTTTTCTCACTTACCATCCGAACCTCTAAGCCAAACATCGATGGGTCAAGTTAAAAAGATGCTTAGAGATATTTTGTTCTAATAAGAAACTATTGGTTTCGGTCGCTATCTTGTTTATTTATATTTTAGACGCATTTTGCTTATTAATATGTGTCCACTTGAACGCCTGAGTTTCTGGAACAATGATTGGTATTCTCCTCTTTGTAGGACGCGTTATTATTTCACCGAAGACTGCTTTCATGAAAATTGTTTTTTAATAGCATAATATTCAGTTTTGTGGTATTTTATTTTGCTTTGACATTACTCTTGATTTATGTTTCAGTTTGCGCATAGTATTTTGTTGGGGAAAATATTCACTTTATAACTAGAGTGACTACCTTCATAAAATTGTGTTCACCTTATTTTTTTCCTTTTTATATTTTAAGTATTTTCTGTAGCTACACAGGTACATGTCGTTTTTTAATTGGAGGATGGCACCGCACAAGCCTCCTGTTGGCTTTGATGCGTCCGCAACATTAAAATTCCTCTTTGCTGGTAGCAATGAAATAATATTTTTATTATTATTATTATCGTCATTATTATTATAATCATGTGCCGTATGGCAAAAACCTTGCCTCTTCAAGGCTTTCAATATTATTATAATGACCCTGCCGTGTGGCCGAAGTCCTGTCTCTTCAAAGCTTTCAGAGGCACCCGTCGATAAGCCCTTCTCCATGCCTCAGAGCGCCCTCCCACGAACGACAAAAGATGATGTGTCACGTTGATTTATTTTATCGAAACGTCCGCGGCTTACGCACAAAAACCGAATGTTTTTTTCTAACGTTACTCTATCCAAATATTCTATTTTTTTTGTTTAAAGGAAACTTGGTTATGTTGTGACATTGGCTCCTCCGATTACTTTCCACCTTCTTTTGTGGTGCACCGGCGTGACCGCGACTTGGCCACGCGTGATACAACTGGAGGCGGCGTGTTAGTGGCCGTTGACAGGCGTTTCCGCTCGAAAAGACGCGAAGATTTTGAAAGGTTTTCCGTTAGTATATGGATAAAAATCAAGTGTGCAAAGAAAGTACGCTCTTTTTTTGGCCTTTTTACCTGCCTTTGCAAACGACGGCCGACGACTTTCGCACATGTAACGCTGGCATGGAGAACACCGTTAACGAGTTACACGGATGTTATGTCTTAATCTTAGGTGATTTTAGTGCTCCAGACATCAACTGGACGCAGTTCAATGTTTCCACTGACAACGTTTATTGCAAGCCAAGACTGAACAACCTCGTAAACATTGTTTCTTTTTTAAATCTCGCACAACATAACGGTATTCTAAACCACTAAGGTAATGCTTTGAATTTCTGTCCCTTAAACATGGGTTTTGTGCGTGTAGCCTGAGGTGAAGTCCTCATGGTTCCTATGAATAAATATCATCCTTTCTTGACTTAGTGCTTTGTTTTTGAAGATTCCGTAATTCGCGCTCCTATTGAAGATTCTCCTCCACGCATCTTATACGATTTTTCAATTGGAGACTACATCAGGATATTCCACCATCTCTCGAGTGTTGACTGGTCTCCGGTCTTAAAATCCTCTGATGCAAATGAGCAAATAGCTCTCTTTACAAGATTATTCGAGAGGCCTTGGACAGAGCCATCCCTTTAAGATCCTTAAAGAAACCTCGCTTTCCAAATTCGTTTTCTAATAAACTAAGAACGCTACTAAAAAGGAAAGACATCTTGCACAGAAAGTTTAAGAAAAGTGGTCTTCCAAAGTGGGAGGTAGAATTCAAGAGTTGCAGAAGAAATGTAAGATAATCCTAAACCGTGACTGCCTGGCGCATGGTGACTTAGTGCAATCTGACCTTGTCAAAACCCCTAAGAAGTTCTGGAGGTACACTAGGTCACGTTCCGGGAAGGATATCGGGTCGACAATAGTTTTTGAGTCACCATTAAAAAAAAGCGGAGTGCCTGCCCGAGCTATTTGCAGATCATTTTAGTTCACCCTACATAGACAGTACCATCTGCTCCTCCCCCACATTGACTCACTTGAATGAATTCGGTGACCTACTAAGTTACATTAATGCCAACGAGAAATGTGTAGAGCTAGGTGTTAAAGAAATGAAAGCCACGCTATGGGCGGGAAATGATGGTATACCATCTGCAATTCTCAAACTTTTTCATGAGATGCTCACACCTACACTATGTGCAATATTTAACAACTCATTAAGGTCCGAAAGTATTCCCCGAAATGTGGAAGATTCCCGTGGTCGTTCCAGTTCGGAAGTCAGGAAAGAAAGATCATGTTGTCAACTATAGACTGATTTCCTTTCTCCCTTTATTTCCAAACTTTTTGAAACAGTCATTCATCAATTCTTGTCTTTCAAATTTCGAAACTTAACCCTTATGGGTTTATGACCGGCAGATCAACGACTGCAAAATCGTGTAAGTTTTATGTCTACCGCATCCCAGGTAGTCTGCAACAGAGGTCAGCTAGACGTAGCTTACTTTGACCCAAGCAAGGCATTTGACGTTGTAAATCTTACGCTCCTTTTATCAAGGCTTTCCGCCTACGGGGTTTCTGGCACAGTATGCGACTGGCTTCAAAGCTATTTATCAAACAGCGAAGTCTACGTTCAAGTCAACAATATGAACTCTTCATTATACGGGGGAAGTTCTGGCGTTCCTCAGGGATCCGTCCTAGGACCACTCCTGTTCACATTGTTAGTAAATGACGTCTCTTAGGCAATTTTAATTCTTCGTTCCTGCAACACGCTGATGACATTAACATTTAAAAAGAAATGGTTACTTTAGATGATTGCGCTGGGCTTTGGAAAGATGCATGTTCTTTCTTCAGGTGGTGCTCAGCCAATCATCTCCTCTTTAACCGTACTAAAACCATGGTTATGACATTAAATCGGAAGGCACAGAATACATTTTTTGCACAAACTAGTGTTCATGGTGAGCCCGCTTTCCGGGTATGTGCAATGAAACATCTGGGAGTTATGTTCGATCGTAGCCTGCGATTCTCTAGTCTCGTAACTAGGCTCGTTAACTCGTCTCCGCGCACGCTGGGTGCTGCCTCTCGCTTAACGAAGGACTTTAAGCATCCTTCTGCGTTTCTCACGTTACCGCTCGTTATGCATTGCCCCAGTAAGAATATACCTCAGTTGTGTGGAACGGAATCTCCAAAACTAACTAATTGGAAATCGAGCGAGTTCAGGAAAAGTTTATTTCCATCTTTAAGCATCGCTACCTTATGAAGGATGTTCATTGTTCAACTTATGACGCAACGTTAGAGCGTGTTGACTTGCTAAGGCTGTACCGGCGTCGGCAGAAGGCAGACCTATTGTTTTTGTTTAAAACGTTTCATGGTTCTATTAGTTCACCAAGCCTCTTGTCTGAAATGTGCCTTAGGGTTCCACGAATGTCGACTCCCGGAATGAATCATTATTTTATATTTCCAAAAATTTTAGTCTTTGAGGCCTAATTATTAGACTGACTGCGTGTTATAACCAGTACTCTAAAACACTCGACATTTTTAATTCGTGCTACAGGGCTTTTCTTTATATTTATGACCTGTCCGGCGGGTGAATAATGATTGTTGTTCACTTTAAGATTGATTTCGGAAAGCACAGACATATTTGGGTCTGTGCTTGTGCTACTGCTTCGTATATTATTCGTTTTTAGTGCCTCTCAAAATCGTTTTTACATTATTGCAATTTCTCATCATTCTACACAAGACCTAAAAATTGTATTTTGTTATCATTCAGCTGAGTGTAGGAAATGTATTATTATATGCAGTCACTGTATAGTGCCTTGCTCTTTTGTATTTGTGTGTTTTAATACTCATTTCCATTCAGTGTGCCAGTACCAAAACCGCAAGGTTGTTCCTGGGCACTATAATAAACATTGATTATTATTATTATTATCAATATTATATTCTTATTATTATTGATAAGCGTCATAAAATCTACTTTGAATGTGTCACATGAGTTCTAGTGCAGTAGAGTCGGAAGTAAATGCATAGCGAGCGGTACAACGTCCGTCCTGCGACAGGTAGAAGACACGTCAGTTTTCACCTTGGCCGCTTCAATGATCAATACCTTCAAAACAAAAACAAAATCTGCCAATCTTTTTGTTTCTGCAGTCGTTCAATAAATAAAATTTCTTAGAACATGTTTCATAAATTAAAAATTGGGTTTCAAACTTGTGCTTGTATCGCGATAAAACAATAGTCTACAAAAATTGTCTTATAACGATGAAAAGCTAATATATATTACCCATTTGTTGGCAATCAGGTCCGCTGCACACGAAAAAACAGGAACATGAAGGAAAGGACTGGACCTGCACCGCTGTTCAATACGTCTTATATGAAATAGTTGGGCGATTGGGGCAAACTAATTACTATCGATGCGCAGAGAAGTCTAGCTCGAAATTTCGCGCTTTTACGAGTGCCCCTTCCTAACGCACGATAAACCTAATGGCTCGTTTAAGACTTTTATATTTTTTTCACCTCTTTTGTAAACGAAAACTTTTATACACCCTAGGAATGTAGTTCTCCCTTAATTTAACGCCGACACAAGATGGTTGCTTTTGTTACGTTTTGCACTATCTTCTGGGCCTACTTGTCGAATTGTGGGGTGAGGTCTCGACTCCCCGATCACAACCCAGCCAATCGAGTTATCTACCTAACCTCGAAACGCGATGACGTCTGCTCCTTTCTGTGTAGAAAACCTTCTTTGTGCGAATACACCGTAATTAATTTGTTGTTTGATGTTTAGGCAATCGAAAGTTAAACTACTCAAGAGGCGCCCGGTGCCTTCGATGTGGGTGAGAAATTTAGAACGCCGGTGGAATGCTCATGCAGATTGGAAACGGACGGCGGCGTGGTTCAAGCCGATGATTCCTGGGCACTTCGGCGTAAGGTTTCCCATCCGCGTTAATCTCCTGACGCGTTTAGGTCTGAAGCCAAGTTTTTAATGAACAAGCGCTTGCCTCGTTAAACAGTTGGAAGAACCATGGCCTAGAGTAACTGTATATGCTCTCCTTGGAGAGCCAGAGTGTCGAGTTCCTTTTCCTTGCGCCGCCAACTCCGTAAAAGCGGAGAAGCGGTCACATGCACCAGAACTGGATCCAACCTTCTTG
>JAZHYW010036251.1:0-33385 GCA_037355805.1 Ixodes ricinus
TTTCTGACACGCGATGCAGACGTTATCTATTACAGTCCTTAAGTCAACAATAGCATAATGCAGTCGGTAGCAACACAAAAAAACAGCAGAGCACAAGTTGCACTCTTCTGTAGGATGCCGGGTATCAGCGGTGGGTGAGGAAATCGCCACCGACCGCGGAGGCGATGCCTCGATGCTGCCGACCAAAGTAGGCGCTCCCGTGGACCAGGTTTCCGGGTGAATGACGAGTCTGCCGCCAAGTTTAGCAGTCGGGTTGAGCCGTTGAGAGCCGAAGAATTTAGATGCCACTCGGGAATCGGTGACGAATGTGACACTTGGTAAGATACAGGGTATCAGGCTCAAACCCAGGTCTTTCAGGGCATATAATTCAATAATATATGTAAAACTAAAACATTTCCAAATACAGAGTGTCCCCAAAAAGATTGGAAGGGTAGTATTTACGGGAAAATAAACATACTATTGCCGAATGCTCATTTTTTGCTCAAATGTAGCGCTAGCTGCGTTTGAGCGAAAATGTACGTCTGGCCAAAGGTTCAGCAAAGCTTAAGCCAGATGCCAAATGTTCAGCACTTAACTTTAGTCAATTCGACAGTTACGCGGTTTTTCTTTTTGACGTTTTTAATAGAAAATGCCAGAAGACAGATCTCTCAAATACACCTTAAGGCGCCAGTTGCCGAAAACGGGCGAAATTGGGCCCCATTTTCCATTTAAATTTCTAGAAAATCACTTAGAACTTCTTGAATAAGTTAACGGTTAGCGCTGAAAAATTTGAGGAGGAGAATAAACGTTCGGCGATGTGCAGTTTACTTTTTTCGGTGAAAATAATCTTTAGGGGAGTACACGCTGCACTATCTGAATGAGCAAATGTTTCAAAGACCTAGCAAATTCGGAGCCTATTCTCTTAAAAACTCCTCTTTTATTTGCTTCGTGTTTTACTAGTAATAATGTGCGATTGTGTTTTATCGAAAAATACAAACATAAATTATAGTATTTTTTGTATGACTGTAATTCAAACTTGAAACGTAACAGCAGTGCGTTTTGGCAGCGTTCTTGCATACGTGATATTCTGGACATCATTTGCGGCATTCATATCATTAATTACCTCAAAGTAATACTTAACACGCATGCCTAAAATACCTGAAATTGTGCGCGACACGAATTAAAAGTTATTTGATTTCGAAATAACATGAGCGGTATTCCAGGCCACATTTCAGAAAATGCAAGCTTTATTTCCGGTTATAAAACAAATTGGGTTGTGTGTATGTTCATACAGCCTAGAACTTGGTCTGCCACAACGGGCGACGAATCTTCCGGCTGTAGATGAGAACTTAAGCCAGTGCAGTACAACCGCTAGCCTGGGATCTTTAACGGTGATCACACAGTAGTGATACACAACCCCACGCCGGTACGACGCTCATCCAGATCGAAACGTGCTGGGTGAACCAAGAATTATGGGTTCTGCAGCGCGATCTTTCGCTGCACGTGCTCCGAGCTGGTGTGCGCTATCCCACTCGCCCACCGATTTCCCGTTATCAAGGAAATTGAGATATCTTCAATAGTACTCACGTAAGAACTTGAATACACCATTTCTTCTTTATTTTATTTAACATAATGAAATATATTTTGCAATCGGCAGAGAAGTGTCATAGTGACTTTGCTTGAGAAGGGACAAAATAGCAGCTTAAAACTTGCGATACTTGACAGGTGGGAAAAACGTCAGCTCTGGCCTCCGCTGCTTTAACGGTAATCTTTCATTAAAAAAAAGAACTCAGACATAATATTTAAACAAAAATTAAAATATGGATATAAAAACTGTACTTCAAATTGAAATGAAAACATTTCGATACTTTTTGCACTTTGATAGCAATATGGTATTCATACGCGAAAGCGCAGCGAAGTATTAGTACAGTTATCAAAGATGTTGGAACCACCTACTCACCATATCGTGGACATGTCGCGGCCCTGAGCCTCCGTGCTCATGTTTCGGTGTAGAACTGTTGAGTTTTCATCTTTATTCAGATATACGTGACTACACAGCAAAATATTGATTGGGTAGTCTTGTAACAACATATTATATCGCCTGGCAAAAATGTATCTATATTTTTTAAGGACAGCTTGTTTTGAACGCTAGGTCTAAGTCAGATATTGGCTTGAATTTAATTCAAATCTTTGCAACACCGTGCCCATTTTGCTTTATCCAAGAACGCCAATGTTTGGGTACGAATTCTGAGCCTGTATTGGACGCGAGGGTTGCGTCAGTATTTGGGTAAGGATTCGGGTCCAATCACACGCTTCATGACCAAGAAATAGCGGACACCATTGTTGCTTGGCTAACTTTTAAAAGAGTCTATTTGAGGACCCCGTGAATCATGTTTCTTTATTGGTTTTGAAAATGGCGAATTGTGTTACTTTTCCTCTGTGCTGAGGTTCTGAATCCTAGGAAATTAATGAAAACAGTGGCAGAAAGATACAATTCGGTCAGGTGGACCTTACCTTCTTACTGTTCGGCTTCATCTCAATCACAAAAAACAAAAAACGCGCCTTCGATTTTGCTTGTATTCATCTTCCATTTGCAACATCCTCCCGATCCTGTAAGTTTTCTTTCGCGAATTTCCAGCAAGTAGAGTTTCTGCGGTGGTCTGTTGACGAGTGCGCAATTTTGCTGCTTCAAGAGATAGGTGTGAACAATTCCATCGTCTTCGGGCTACGTCTCAACAATCCTCGCAAGTTCCCAAAATGGCTTGGAAGTTCGGAGCTTTTCTACTATTACCACGTCATCCACATCCAAGTTGCAGGCGTTTGTGACGGGGTATCGATGATCAGATCGTAGCTCCAGCAGGAACTTGGACCTCCAGCGTTTTCAAAAATTATCCAAGAGTCTTTTTTATTACTACTTGCCAAGAGTTTTCTGCTGCGTCGCAGATCCTTGAACTTCTCAGGATTTGCTGGTCTCTGGCAGAACTGCCAAACTTTGTCCAACTAAAAATTGAAAAGGAGTGATGACTGATGGTTGCCCTGCTCCCTCATGAAAATGCGTCAATGGCCTTGAGTTTAGCATTGCTTCGACCTCGGTGAGAGTCATTGTTATTGCTCAGAAGCAGAGGCTGTTTCTGCCCAGCACTTTCTAAGTGCTGTTTTAACAGATCGGATGAGCCTTTCCCACCGTCTACCCCACCATGGAGCGCCTTCTGCAATAAACATACAGTTTATTCTGCGTTCTTCTATGAACGACTTCCACGCTTCTTGGTCTAATGCACGACAAATATTCTGAAGGTCTGTGGATGATTTCTTGAACGAGAGCACTTTATCCGAATAGTATATGTCTCGCGGTATGCCTCTCCTTGATATGAACCACCGAAATGCAAGCAAGAAGGCTTTCGCGGAAAGACTCATTGAAAGCTTGAGGTGGACTGTCTGGGTAGCGGCACACGTGAAGTGTAGGACGTATTCTTTGGCGCAATTATCAATCCCTTTTTACTCATACAATGGCCCAGCAAGGTCGGCCCACGTTAATTCAAACGGCTTCGCGTCTTAAATCCTCTCCGTCGGTAGTGGAGCTTGCTCTACTGCTGTGGTGTGGCGTTGAAACGTGACAATAAAGACAACTTTTTACAACTTTCTTGGTCAGTTGTCGGGCACGTATAATTCAATACCGCACTCGCAGATGATTCATCGTGTTCGCTACTCCACCGTGCAGAACTTTACAATAAGCGTCCGTCACGACCAGCCTCACAAAAATATGTTCGTTAGGAAATATGATCGGATGCTTCACATAGAGACTTTCAGTGACCTCTGGAGTCGTCCTCCAACTCGAAGGATTTTGTTATCATTGAAAAAAAATGAACCTGTGCGTGTGTTTGATGCACTTACATTGTGCCACTTTTTTACTATAATTTCAGTATCAAAGCTTTCCTTTGTTCCTGTTTAACCCAATACCGCTCTGCAATTTATAATTCCGCTGCAGTCAGCCCTCCTCTGAACTTGTCATTTTTTGTAAACGTTGTTAGCGAACCTAATGACCAAGGCAGTTATCCCTAGAACATTTTAGCAATAAAAAAAAGCTCCGGCGACAAACAATGATGGCACCTCCCGATCGTGCTCCAACAACACATAGGTCTCTTTTTCGACTTCGTGTTGTGAAGTATTTTCCAACGGAGCTGAGTTTCCATGACATTCTGAAGGCTCATGGCACCACTAGTTGGGCCCTTTCCACCAGCTAAGACTGTTTAAAAACTCATAAATAGTCAATTCTCTTGTCAAGAGGTCAGCCATATTGTCTTAACCGGTGCAGTGTCTCCAATGGGCTGGTGACGTCACTGCTAGTATTTCCGTTACTCTTTTTCTTGACAAACGGCTTCCATTTCTCCAATCCTGCTATCACCCAACAGAAGGCAACTGTCGAATCCGTCCAAATGATGTTGTCCAGGTCCACGTTATAATAGGAGTTTTTTATGTATTATAATAGCTTGAATCCCATATTAGCTCGCATGAGCTGTAGCCTAGGCAGTGTTAAAGTTGTTATAGGTGCTACCTAGTTCTTCGCGGCAACCAACATGGTGACTTCATTCCCTTGGCCATTTTCTGTTCTCAAGTATGCGCACGAACGATTAGCTTTCATTCTTGCATCTACGAAAACGTACAACTGCATTTTTCTCGCTCCACTTAGAAGACTTTGCCTGATGTATCTCGGTACTTAAACATAATGTCGGTAAAACAGCACAGAACAGCAAAGACAAGAAGAAAGGAACAACCAAGACGGGACAGGCGCTCGGTACTTTCAAAAAAAGCCGCTGCACAAGATTCGTCATCCAGGCGTGCCATCTGTTGACAAACACTGGGGATAGTACTTCATCCCAGCTCATGCCAAGTACCCATAGCTTTTTGGAAGAGCAGCTTGGCCATTAGGACGAATGGTGCGATCAGTCCGAGAGGATCAAATAGCTACCTTGAGAATGAACCTCTGGTCGTCCAGATTTGGAGAGAGGAATTCCGGGAGAGACTCTACCTTGTACATAAAACAATCATTTTACTTATCCCAGATCATTCTAAGTACTTTGGTGATTTGCGAAGGTGTGAGACTCTTTCCTTCTGACAGAATTTCAGGTTCATAACTATCTATTTGAAGCCGTAATTTTTTGTTGCCAGCTGTTTATTTCCTGAAGGTTATTCGAGCGTTCTTCATAACGTCAATAGACGTGTTGTAAAGTCTCGCAGCTTCCTCTATAGAGTCTATACTCTCAGCTCCAAGAAGTAGGTCATCGACATATAATGCGGCTCTTAGTCTGTCTGTTAACACTGACTGTTGCTCGCAGACCAGCTGCAGTTGGTGATGGATTGTGGCCATGAGCATCAATGGACTTGATGTAGATCGGAAAGGTACTTTGGTCATCCTCCATTCTTGGATGTTTACCATCGTTGAAAAGGAAACTTAGCTCTTTCGCAAGAAAAGAAATCTGAAGGCATCACGATCTTCTTAGCGAATACCAATCTGCAAAAATGGCTTCTCAATGTTGACAGTCATGGTGATTGGGTAATATATGAACCGGAATGGAACTTGTTAAAGTTCGGGGTTCAAGTTGGGCCCTGTTTTCAGGCACTCATTCAACAACTTGTATCCTTTGGCGCGAGAAGATGCATCAAAGACTATCCTTAGCTTCGTTGTCGTTAAATCTTTTCGTATTACTTCTTTGCGCAGGATGTAGTAGATGGCCTTCACTCTGTCACTTTATTTTCTGTCTGGTACCACTTTCCGCATGCCCGTTTAGCAGGTACTGCTTAATTACCTCATCATACAGCTGTAAGAGTCTCTTCAACAAACTCTCCAGACGTGAAATATGAATTTTTTTATTGTTTGGCACCAGATCAGTAGCGCCTTCTTTCCACGGTTGTGCCACTTCGTATCGTTCGTTTTTTATTATTATCGTACGTTCAAAACTACTTACGGTTTCTGCATCCATGTCGCCCAATTCGCGTTCGGCAATACCCATTCTGTCTAGCTCCTAGAGCGCCTTCAGCTTCTTTTCTACCTTGGTGTCAGTTGTCTGCGCTCCTAGCGCACATCATGGGACAGGAATCTTCCAGAAGCTTTCCGACTTGTGCTGAAAGACCTTCCTGCGTCCAGCCGAGTTTCATTACTGATCGTCACCAAACCATCTACGTCTTTGCATCTCATTAGCTCTCCTGTCCCGGACTTCCACAATTTGTAAGTACCAACCAGCAGACTTATTCGAGGAACCAATTTTCTACCTGGAAAGATGACATCGTTCGCAAGGTTCTTGTTCTTCCGAAGCTTTCGCACAAATGCGTTGTCCGTTGTTGGCGTAAAGACGTCCATGATAGATGACTGGGAAGGTAACAGCCTCAAAGGTTATTTCAATGTTGTTAAATTGGCTACTGAGCTTGACCTTCATTTGATAGATGACTGTGAAGGTAATAACCTCAAAGGTTATTTCAATGTTGTTAAATTGGCTACTGAACTTGACCTCCACAACAGAATTGTGCTCTATAACTTTTGTATCACTACTGGCGTGTTAAGAGCAATCCTTGTTGTCCGAAGGACCCCATTCAAAACGTTGTGAAAGCTATTTTTTTAATGAATGAGCGTTGGCCACCTTTGTCGAAGATTCCTTTGACATATTTGGTACATTTGTTAGTGACCGTCCATGCCTTGAACGTTTGTAGGTATATTCCATCACTTTTCTTTCTGTCGGAGCGTGTGGCCGTGCGGGATGCAAAAACACACATTGTCTTGTTTCCTTCGGATGTGTAGTGTAACCCACGAGATGCGCCACCTTTTAGCGCCACCGCCGCGCTCAGGCGCGGACAACACTGTGCGTGCTAGCAAGAAAAACGGACCTGAAGTCCGCCATGACATCAGTGCATGTTTGTCACGTTGTTATTCTAAGAAATTAAATATGTTACTCACCAAAAGTGAAGACGTATCAACTGGCGACGAGTTACGGGATCAATAGCGCGACCAGCCGGGAACATCAAATCGAGTGAAGCCGAGCGAGACCGGCAAATGAACCAAGGTGAGCCGCTCACAACTTCCCGCGCATCCCCAAACAATGGCAACCTTCGGAAAGGTTGAGGCGTACGACAACAAAGAGCCATGGATCTCCTACGCGGAGCGACTGGACGCATTCTTCCAAGCAAACGGCGTCGACGACGACGACAAGAGAAAATGGATTTTCTTGTCGACCGTTGGAAGTAGCACCTACGCGACGCTACGTAGTCTGTTGGCGCCCGCCAAGCCGAAGGAGAAAAAGTACAAGGAGCTGATGGCTGCCTTAAACAACCACTTCAGCCCGCCGCCATCCGAAATCGCCGAAAGTTTTCGTTTCAACACGAGAGCACAGCTTGAGAACGAGAACGTCGCAGTGTTCGTCGCCGAACTACGACAGTTGGCAGAGCACTGTAATTTTGGCACAGCTCTGAACCGCATGCTGAGGGACCGCCTCGTGTGTGGAATCCGGGACAAGAACGTGCAGCAGCGACTGCTATCGGAAAAGAACTTGACCCTGGAAAAGGCTATCGAAATTTCGAGAAACGCAGAAGCCGCTGAAAAGAACGCGACGGAACTGCAGAAAGGACACGAAGCGTCGACTTCGGCGCCCGTGGAGAATTCGAGTAACAACCTGAGAATGCGCAAAAAGAGACAGCAAATTCCTCCTGAAAGGAAAAGACAAGATGAAAAGAAGCAACTCGGGCCTTGCATCCGCTGCGGGTCACCAGGCCACAAGCCGCCAGAGTGCAGGCACAAGCTCTCCAAGTGCTATAAGTGCGAGAGAGTTGGTCATTTGGCAAGTTGCTGCTTGTCTAAAACGGCCAACCCCAAGAAGCAGTCGACGAGGCAGGTGAACAGCCTAGAACCAGCTAGTAAACCACCCGAGTACTACTTGCACGCACTGCAAGCAAAGTCAACGCTGAAGCCAATCACAGTGACATTCATGGTCAACGGACTTCCATTGGAGATGGAGCTAGATTCCGGATCTCCTGTCTCTCTGATCTCCGAGGATACGTTCTTGCGTCATCAGAGCACGCTACCTCCACTGGAACAAGCAGATATCAAGCTCAACTGCATCAGAGGATCTATTCCAGTGCAAGGAACAGTGTCAGTGGAAGTGAGTCTCAATGAGACAAGAAGTCAGCAAACACTCCTGGTGGTTGCTTGCAAGAGCCCTAACCTTTGTGGCAGGGACTGGCTGGCAGCATTTGACCTGCTCCCAAGACAAGTAAACTCAACTCAGCTGGAGGGAACTGCAGCAGAACACAAAGTGCTAAAAACACTCCAAGAGTTTGAAGAAGTCTTCAATCCAGGTTGCGGCACACTGAAGGGACCACCAGTGCATGTTGACGTTCGACCGGATGCTCAACCGCGGTACTACAGAGCCCGCTCGGTACCATATGCACTACGAGACAAGGTGGAACACGAACTCCAACGTCTAGAGGACGAAGGTATCATCACTGCTATAGACCACTCCGATTGGGCATCTCCCATTGTGCCAGTGTTAAAGGCAGATGGCAAGAGTGTCAGGATTTGTGGGGACTACAAGATAGGCGTGAACCCCTCTGTGATGACAACCCAGTACCCTCTGCCCAAAGTGGAAGACATTTTTGCATCCTTGCAAGGTGGAGTCAAGTTCTCCAAGCTAGACTTTCGCGAGGCCTACAATCAAGTACCTGTAGATGAGGCAACCAGCAGGCTCCTGGTCATCAACACATCCAGAGGACTCTTCGCATACAACCGCTTGGCGTTCGGTGTATCATCGGCACCTGCACTTTTCCAAAGACGGATGGAGGAGACCCTCCAGGGAGTTCCCGGAACATCAGTCTACCTAGACGACGTGCTAGTGACTGGGAAAACAGACGAAGAGCACCTCCAGAACCTGCGAGAAGTTTTCCGAAGGATCAAAGAATCGGGCCTCAAACTCAAAAAGGAGAAGTGCGAGTTTTTCAAGGATTCACTCGTCTACCTGGGTCATGAAATCACCGCAGCCGGGCTTCATCCTTCAAAGAAAAACACAGAAGCCATCATTGAAGCACCCGAACCAAGAGATGTCGGTGAGCTAAGGTCCTACATCGGACTCCTTTCCTATTATGGGAAATTTTTACCGAATCTGTCTACGCTGCTGGCACCTCTGTATGCCCTTCTGCACAAGAACAGCCAGTGGAGATGGACAGATGAAGAACAACAAGCGTTCGTCAAAAGCAAGGAGGCCATCATGGAGGCCAAGGTACTGGTGCACTACGACCCATTGAAGGAGCTTGTGCTAGCATGTGACGCTTCGCCTTATGGCGTGGGAGCAGTACTGTCCCACAGGAAAGACGGTGTCGAATCGCCACTGGCATTCGCATCGCGAACTCTCACCCCAGCCGAGCGAAATTACTCGCAGTTAGAAAAAGAGGCTCTAGCCATCATTTTTGGCGTCACACGGTTCAGGGACTACCTGCTATGTCGAAGTTTTGTCCTGATCACTGATCACAAGCCACTGGTCGGAATTTTCCGTGAGGACAAGGCAATTCCAGCCATGACAGCTTCGCGCATCCAACGCTGGGCCCTTACACTTGGAGCTTACAGCTACAGCATTGAGCACCGACCAGGACGCCTCAATGGGAACGCAGACGCCATGAGCAGACTGCCCCTGAAGACTGTCTACACAGACCCCCGGAACCTCCAGAATTGGTCCATTCAATCACAAGCCTGGAAAAGCTGACAGTCTCTGTCAAGATACTGCAGGACCTCACAAAGAGTGACGCGAGCTTAAGCCAGGTGCTACAATGGGTGGAGAACGGATGGCCACAACAACTCCAAGACAGGTCACTACAACCGTTTTGGAACAGACGCAACGAGCTAAGCACCCATCGGAATCTTCTCTACTGGGGGAACCGAGTGGTCGTGCCACCCCGGCTCGACAACGCATTTTGGACCTACTCCACGAAACTCACCAAGGCATGGTCGTCATGAAAGGAATGGCAAGATCCTTGGTGTGGTGGCCCAAAATGGACTCTGAAATTGAGCTCTGCTCTCGACAATGTGCTCAGTGTCTCGAGAACTCCCCGATGCCACCAAAGGCTGAACCGGTGTCCTGGCCTGAGCCCAAGGAATGCTGGGAACGTCTGCATCTTGACTACGCAGGACCGTTCGAGGGAAAGATGCTGCTGGTGCTGGTGGATGCCAAGTCTAAATGGCTTGAGGTTGACGTTGTGGCAAGTGCCACATCCGAACAAACAGTGGAACATCTACGAGACATCTTCGCAAGGTTCGGACTGCCAAGGTGCATCGTGTCGGACAATGGAACACCATTTACTGGCCAACCTTTCCAAGACTTCGTCCAAGGGAATGGAATCAAGCACCTCCGGACGGCTCCTTTTCATCCAGCGTCGAATGGCCTGGCAGAACGAGCTGTTCGCACCGTGAAGGACGGCCTCAAGAAAACAGAGGGAAGAGACCTTAAGCTTCGTCTCGCCCAATGGTTGCTCATGTATCGCAGAGCACCCCGACCAAACGGAACATCGCCAGCAGAATCCATATTGGCTTATCCAATGAAAGCGAGACTGGACCTCTGCATTCCCAGAAGAGAGGAAGAGACGAATCCGGAGCAGTTACCAAGCGAGTTCAAGCAACAGCCCAAAGGAAAGAAAAATGGACCACGCTACAAAAAGGGTGACAAGGTCGCTGTTCGCAACTTTGGTAAAGGAAAACGTTGGTGGCTGGGTGACATCGAAGAAAACTGCGGAACATCTATGGTAACGGTCTCAACTCCGCAAGGAATTGCAAGACGTCACAACGACCAAGTCAAGCGAAACCTGGGCTGTGCACCGGTCAACCCAACTACCACAACAGAAGAGCCACCGATAAGAAGGTCAGCACGAGTGGTGCGGAAACCCGCAAGATTTACGTAATTAATAGAAGGGAGGAGTGTAGTGTATCCCACGAGATGGCGCCACCTCCCCAGCGCCACCGCCGCGCTCAGGAAGCTGCGGACAACACTGTGCGTGCTAGCAAGAAAAACGGACCTGAAGTCCGCCATGACATCAGTGCATGTTTGTCACGTTGTTATTCTAAGAAATTAAATATGTTACTCACCAAAAGTGAAGACGTATGCAGGATGGATACTTACTTTTTCTGTTTAACGAACGCAGGATCGCACATTCTGGTGGCGTGCCTACTTCCGCATATCGCACATTTCAGCTTTCTTCGGCGATTTTTTTTCCCGGTGACCCGAGTGTGCATAGAAAACACCTGAAGTCCAATGACAGCTGGTTCGTTTTTCAGCTAGCTGTTTGTTTCAATCACAAGATGGTGTGTCGTGCTTTTTGGAATGAGAAAAGTAGCACTCACACGCCTTGACATTGGTGGTGATGTACAGAGAAGATGCAGATCGAAGCAACTTTATTTTTGTCTCATTCTTGGCTCCTGAGTACTCTTTCACGCTTCTTTCTTGGTTTTCAACTTCCGCGCGCAAAAAGCGAAGCATTCCATTCAGCTCTGAAAATGAATCCGACGGAATAGTTGGTGACTTTGAAGTTGGAGCTGTAGGACCGTTCCCTTGGTCTAGAGCTGAAGATTTACCGAAAGTCATGCTACTGAGTTGTCTGTTATATTCGTCTTTAATCTCGTAGGATAACGCCCTGACAAGGATGTCACACAGCATGGCTGAGAAACTTGATGTAGGTACCTTCAGAGACTTCAGGCATCGAATGTTGAGCTGGGTTGTGTCATGCAGGTTTCTCGGACCTTTAACGTCGCCGGCCGACGCAACTTGCGGTAGATTCCAAAGGGAATTTAGATGATGTCCTTCTATTCGTCTCTGGTCTCCAAACCGCTGCTGCAAAAAGGTAATTGATTCAGCATAGCATGTTTCCGTCGTTGGTAGGCCGGCTATTGCTGCTGCAGTATCTCTAGTAAGCCTCCTACGAAGCTAGTGAAACATATCAGTGTTTGTCATTGTTGGACTCCGGTGAATTTCACCATGAAACTGCTTCCAGAATGATGTCCCATTGCTTAGCTTTCCCTCAAAAGTGGACAATTCAAACTTTGGGAGCTTTGGTCTGCTACTGGCCCAGTGCTTGAATGACGGCCTGCGCTGCAGAAATCGCCACTGAAGTTTCTTTTTTCTTAGGTTCTAGGGCATCACTTTTGCTTTCCAGTTCGCCAAGTATCATGAATGCACCGTCCTGATATTAAGCAGTAGCGATACAGTTCTGTTCCAACTGCCACTGTTCTACCGGAATGAGCTTCTCTAGCTTACCGTCCATTCGCAGAAGCTCTGCGTTGTTAGTAGTGAGCCTTTCCTTGATCGAAGGGACTTTAGCAATATTTGGGCTGGGATCCTGTGGAATTCGATGTCCCTCGTTTATAATCCCATCCCTGTGTTCTGTGCCCGTCGAGCCGAGCGGCTAGCTTTACGTCTTTCTATTGCCAATGAGTAGTTCCAAAGCAGTGTAGTGTCTTTCCAAGGTGCCGTTTCTGTTCTTGGCCCAGTGGTCTGCTTCTGCCTATGATTCGTCGAAGTCCGTCGCAGCTGTCGGCTTGGTATTCCTGCGGCGTGTAGCTGACAGCCTCGTGATCCTGAAGCGTCGCGGGTTTTGGCAGCAAATGTTCCGAAACTAATGCAAACAGAGGCAGAAAGGTAGACAATTCGGTCAGGATGGCCTTACTTTTTTACTGTTCGGCTCCACCTCGGTCACGCACACACACAAAAAAAAAAAATAATATAAAGAAACGCGTTTTATAATTTTTTTGTTTGTTTTCATCTTTTATTTGCAACACTGACTAAACGTTAAGCTATCACCGTTTAGAATAATGAAGGCCTCCGGAAGCCCCACTCTTCCTCCATGAAAAGTCAGCACAGTCGGATGGCGCAAACTCAGCAATTGGAACCGAACCCGATTCCGAGCTTCCTTGAACGCGTTGATTGGACACGAGGCCCAGCCGAGCACTCACGCAGCACTCGCATCCAATCTGTGTCTTCGCTCAATCTCACTGTGATGACGCCAACATTCCAGCGCACAGGCTTTGGTCATTCTAGGTGCTGTTGGACGAGCTTCGACCAATGAGCCAATGAGATTAGAAATATTGCCAATAAGAACGCGGAAAAACGAACGACGAAGCAAAAACCGTGATTATAATAATCCCCGTCCTGTGTTGCTTACGCTGTCAGTGGTTTTGATAAGAGAGGGCCTGCGAGATGCCTAATAAACCTGCTGCGACGGGTGAAGCGCCGTCCGTGGTGGCGCCAAAATGGATGACAGGAACGGCGTGTAGAGGACCGGTTGCAACAGACGACAGAGGCTACGGTGGAAACGCAGAAGAGCGGGCGAGGGCGGGCGAGCCACTACGTTACCCCTTTTCCTCACTTTCTCTTAGGAGTCACGTGATAGAGGCTGCAGGGGCAGGTGAGAAGCGCGTACAGAGATTCACGTGCAACCCTTTGGGATTTTAGCAAAAAAAAAGTCTATGCGGAGCGCAAGTTCGTCTGCTCCTTTTGCAGGGGCTGTGGTGACGTCATGGGTAGATCTTGAGCAGCTCTAAATGGCTCTCGATTGAAGGATAGTCGGTATACTCCAAATCAAGCTGCACTTAAGGTCTACCCACGATCGTTAAATCAGAGCCAATCAGAGCTCGGCGTCTTTCTGACGTCACCACAACCCTTGCAAATGAAACAGACGTAGGTTGCGCTCCGCATTGTTCTCGTATCTTAGGAATGGGGTTCTCAATTTTTTTAGGCATTTACCATGAAATGCAAATAATTTTCGTCAATATTTTTTTCTCAAATTCGGTATCCCCAGGAGCACCAAAAAATGATTAATCATGCGAAGCATAAAAAAAGATCGGTAGTTGGGAGTTAGGTTTCGTCCCTCAGCGAGGGACTGGTGTAGTCTTTCCATTACAAATCACGGCCAACCTGAGACGGAGCGGGCTCACCAGGAAGTTGTTTGCATTTTGATCAGCTAAGATTAAATGAGGCATCAGATGGATGGGTGAGCCTTCCCCTTGTTTCGAGAGTCGTTGCTTGTTTCGGCAACAAACTTTACTAGTTTTTTTGTTGTTTTGTTTTAAAGATGACCGACTTTTGTTTTGACAGGCGTTCCTCGTGATCCGTCTCAGTGCAGCTATTTTAAAATAAAGCGACTGTCAAAGTAAACGCCATGCTTGATTAGAGGGATGAGTTGAATAACGTGACATCCTAGTTTTTCGTCGCATCGAGTTCAATTTGGACAAATGGAACTCCGGCTTAGAATCTGTCGCTCGAGATGAACTTTAAGCTGCACTTTGAAAAGTGGAAACTTCTGCGAATTTTCACACCACGGTTACGTTTTAACGCCTTGAAAGATGCGTTTTATTTTAAGCGCAGACATTTCCAGAGAAAAGCGAACCGTGTCTTTAGGCCCGGGAAAATTAGCTATGCATCGCAAAAAGCTCGAATTTTCGTGAGAATGTGACGCTAGTGGTTGGGATAGTTGGCCAACGTTCGAGAAGTGGACGTTACCTGGGTCAAAACATAACTGAGAAAAATAAAAATGCTCTATGAGCCCGAGTTTTTTCACTCATAATAAAGTCAAAACACGAAATGACACTGTCTGCGCCTGTAGCATCTATTTCACTGAATGAAACTCATCAGGAAGAAACATGACAATGTTTTCTTTCTTGAGTTTTTTATTCTTAGTGAAATAGATAATAGAGGCGCCCACAATGTCAGTTCTTGTTTTAATATTATTTGATTAGGTGAACGTGGGCTCAGAAAAATTGTGTTCTTCTGAATTATTTTTATTTCTATGTTGGTAACGTCATGTTCGCACAATTTCGCGTTCTATTCCAAGCGCTATTGTGACATTCTGATGGAGTTTGAGCGTTCTAGGATGCATATTTGGTTTACACGGGCACTGAAAAACACGTTTACAATCTATTAGGAAATTCCTGTACAAGCATTATGCTTCAGAACAGGCTTTCGATGTAACCTATTCCAATTGTCGCATTTCCTGATGCAGTGTTAGTTAGAGGCGGCACTGAACACTATGGCTCTTTCTTTCTTGTAAACTAAATCAGGAGCACTTTCCTTTTCCCCAGAAACGTAACAAAAAGAAGAGTGAAACCATGTTGACTGAGGAGAGCTGAAGAGTATACTCGTAAACGTACGTGCTTCTCTTACAACAGGCTGCGATAAAACTTGCAAAAAAAATTGGTGTTACTATACATTCTTTGACGGTGACACGGACGGGAATTGCAGTAAATAAAATATGGGGTCGACCGTCGTGCCAAATCGTTTAGCTTTTATTGCATTTTTTGCTCAACGAAGACATCTGCGTCGGGGGCCTATACATATCGGCAAAATATTTTCGCAGTCCAATATGAACTCCCGAAAATTCTCTAATCCACGAATAAAAACAAATGTTTAAAATCACCCGCCGGCACAGAAACGGAAAAAGTGGAACGATATTTATAACCTGTAGAATAATAACAAAAATGTAAACATCACTATAACGGGCTGTGGAAGGCGGGAACACGAAAAAACACACAAAAGCAAAGCTCAACAAAAAGAAAACACGAAACAAAACAAAAAATCAATTTGCACACGTGGATAATATTGTCACATATTTCCTGCGTGCTTTGACAAAATCAGGACGTGATGACGGAATTATCAAGTTTTTCAGAAAAAAATAATACCCATAACAATATACATTTCTGAAAGGATAAGCACGAGGGCGGGTAAAACGACGGGTCTTTTATTCATACTTCGTGATACAAGATAAGTCCGGACAGGGAAGTTTTCTAGAATGTCATGGTAATGTGAAATATGTTTCAGATGGAATCAAAAAATAAAATAAAACTATTCGCAATTAATCTAGGCCGCTTCGTACGCCTAATGGTTTTGTGGATTAAACATGCGCTACTTCACATATGCTATCTAACGTGTTTTTTTTTAAATTAGACAATCTATATTTAAAGACGCAACGAAATAACCTTTGGGTTGAGATAAGTGAATTTAGATTGGGATTTTACTAATAGAAAGTTTTAGAATAACGTACGCAATTATAGCGTACGCTAGCGCTAAATGTAGCGCTTGGGTTAGCGCACGCTACGCAAGGAGTTTTATAATTGCGTTTCTACGCCGCGACGCAAAAGCCCATGGATTTCGCGCTTGCAACGCCACCAAGATACAGTCACAATTTTTTTTTCACACACGAAATGTTGTAATTTGAGAAAAAAAAACAAGTTTTTTTATTCCAGAGTAACATTTTAGATTTGTTTAAACATGAGAATGGCACGCGAGTGGTCGACCGGTCGTGTCCGCTTGCGTTGCCTCGGCAAGAGGGTTCTCGTGTACTGAACTTCGCACACCGTACTTTCGACGAGAAATGTTCGCGCGTCGCAAGCATCAAGTTGCCTGCAATCGTTGCCCACCTTACGGCGTCTTCCAAACCGAGTGCAATGTCGTCCCGTATTGAAAATCGCAGTCGCGAAGATTCTGCCGACGTCGCGCTCACGACGCCACCAAAGCGGCCGCAGCCGCGGTCATGGGAGCCGCCATCTTTGAACTGTGCTCGTCTTGGCTTCAGCCAACTTGTGATCACGAATCCTCCTTGGAGGAGCACAGACTCTTTTGCTTACGCACGCAATTTCCGAAGAGATGGCGTACACGCTAAAATGGTGCACGCAAAGTGCAAAACGTCATGGACGTTCGGCGCATGCGCAGTGGCGACGACGCTATTCTTTCCGTGCGCAAAGCTTTAGCGTGCGCTATTCTAAAACTCCCTAATAGCGTATCGCTTAGTGGGCCAAAAGAAAGACGAAAACATGAAAACATTGCGGACAGTATTGTACTTCCATTCCTTCAAATGCTCTCCGCCTTTACACTGTGATACAGCCGTCGTACACAAAGCAGGTCACCCGGCCCCGAAGCACGTCACACGACACCCGGCCTCACGACATTCCGTTCACCCCTAATTTGACAGTGCGGTGGGAGATACGCGCTTGCCGGACAAATCAGCCGCCTCCCTCTCATCACCTGACCCCATTCTCTGCGTGCGGGGTTGCGCGTAAAGGATCGTGATCACGTGGCAAAAGAATTACGTGTAGCTGGCCCAACGAGCACGTAGCTTCCACAGCTGTGTCAGCTTAGCGGAAAGCAACGTTCGTCCGAATTTTGAGCGACAGTCTAATCTTCTAGGAGAAGAATGGCGATATTCGGGTATATGAACGAGGGTCCGAGCAAGAGGGGAGTTCCTGCTTTCCCTCCTCTTCAACTGTTTGGTAAGACTGCGCGATTTGTGAGTTAAGGAGGAACGCTAAGAATGTAGGACGTTGAACTTTTTGTTTGTTTCTAGTCTCTATATAAAAGCAGAAATTATTTTCATCACTAAGAAAAAACAGGACTATGGAAAGTCGGTTAACTACGTGAAGATTTTTTTTTCAAATTTTTATTCATAGCCTTCTGTATGTTAGCAATACAAATATCGCATTAAAATTGAGGCCATTTGGGCCATTATCTTCACTTACTTTTTTGTCTATCTGCGCTTTGAGTGACTGAAGAAGAAAAACGAAAGATTGTATATATCTTATAGAGCTGACTTTGGCGTTGTACACCACATTACGTATCCTCGCAATTTCGCCTTTCAACGATTGTACGTACTCGAGTTGATTTTACGACATAGTTTAAGTAGCTATATATTTCATCTTAATGAAGTAAACACCACTTTATTACGCCCAATCGTGAAAAAAGTTAGCGCTATTGTTAAGAATACCGACTAACGATTTGTCAAGTAAAAGTATGGAATAGCTTGGTTCAAAATAAGGCTATTAACGAACCAAAACATTTCCGTATTTGTTTTACCAATCTGACTTCAAAGTGAAGAACACTTCAGGTCGACGGTGCATTTGTTCTGTCAACGCAGAAAAATAAAATAATAAAAAAAACTTGCATTATTCAGCTTATTTTTCAGTTGTTGTTTAACAAATGGTGCGATTGACGTTTTTGTTAAAAAGAGAGAAGTTTATTTACACAGGAAAAGGTCAACATGCTCTCAAGGCTGATTCGCTACTTCGCGAAGAAAAGAAAGCGGAGGTTAGCGTGGGAGACTAGAAATGACAAAAAAGGAAGTATGAGTGGATATCTGTGCCGAAGTATAAGCCGACATCTATGCTGCCACCGCCTACCACGCCAGGACTATGGACAACGCAGCGCACTCCAGCTGGCAGCCGGGCACGTCTTCCGACGGGGATCTACGGAGGGACCCTCCGTCGGCGTGTGAGATGGCGCACGTTACCGCCAAACAAGCCATGACACAGACCCGTTTGCTTCTTCAGATGCTCGAGGCACCGGTTCTCCCGATGGCATCTGTGGCCGACCTGTCCGAAAGCAGCGACATCGAGTGCAGGATTTGTATCCCGAAGAATGAGCCAACATCTCTGCCGCTTCCGTCTACCCCGCAAGAACCGGACAACGCAGCGCACTTCAGCTGGCAACCGGGCACGTCTTCCCATGGGGATCCCAAAAGGGAGCCTCCGTCGACGGGTCTGTGGGGCAACGTCACCGCCAGACAAGCCATGACACAGACACGTTTCTTGCTTCAGGTTAGTTACCTCAACAGTCGGCTATGTTTCCACAGTAACGATTCCTCTTTATCCATGATGTCGTGTCGCAACGATGACGTTTACTCCTGCCTGAGATTGCTGTGCCGTTATTGGACTCAGTTTTGTACCGAGTTCAGTATGTTGCTACTCTTGCTAAAGCTCTTGGTAATGCTGGGCGGGTGGGCACTATGGCCTTAGCAGCCGCTGCGCCATTTAGAACCCAAAATCAATCAATGTTGGACGACATCGAATCCAACCCCGGTCCTCTTAGTGATAGCGAGGTTATCGCTAGCATTCTAGCTACTCTTCAGCGAATTGAGGCTGCTCAAAGTAACGTGCCGACTAAGGTCATGGCTCTTGAAAACGAACTAAAAAGCACGAATGCTTCAGTGAGTCAACTGCTGGCGAGAGTAAATGCAATCGAGGCAGAACTATCAGAAGCAAAAACCGTGTCTAGCTCTTCTACGCAAAACAGCACATCTGCTAAGCTGGCTAATGTTCAGAAGCAGTATGACGGCCATCAACATGGTCTTCTACGATATAATTTGTTATTTTTTGGCTTCCCCGACACTGTGTCTGGACGTGTGGAGTCAATCGGAATAAAAAGTGCTCGCTTTCTGTTCCGAAAAGTTGGGGATCCAGTTGAACGGTCACACCGTTTAGGACAATTCAAAGTAGGCAAGAAGAGGGCGATAATTGTCAACTTTGCTTGTTTAAGGATAAGGATAGTATCTTGGCCTCCGGGTTTAAAGTGGAGGGAAGTGTGTTTGCTGTCCGGTGAAGCTTATTACGCTGTAGTACGGCAGGCTAGAACCAGGCTGTTCTTGTACAGAAAAAGCCTAAAGGTTCCCTTTAAATTCCGCTTCAATAAATTGCACGTTGGTAATAAGTGCTACTTCTTAGACCAATAATCCCAGTCTGTTGATGAGCGAAGTGCGTAACACAAGAAAACAAAATGTAAATAAAAAGACAATTACTGCACCTCGTATTGATCTTCGTGATAAAAAACAGCTTCCTTCTTTTCTTTTTACTAACATCCGCAGCGTCATACTAATGCACGATGATTTCGGTGCTGCAATCGAAGATAGTGGATCCGATACTGTTATATTAAGGGAAACGTGGCTTAGTCCCAGTGTTGACGATACGAAAATATTATTTCCCATAATGGCGAGTGGAACAATTTTCGGCATGACAGAGGCTCTCGAAGAGTGGGAGGTGTGCTCATCGCAATAAATAACAATTTTTCGTTTTTTGATGTAGGGCTTGTAGATATAACCATTGCATTTTCCACTGTATGTGTTTGCACGCCATCTGATAAGCTTATCGTAGCCGCAGTTACAGGCCTCCAGAGTCTGATTCATTGTTTACTATCAACCTTTCTTTGGCGTTAGTCGTGATAAAATGCCGGTTTCCAGAGGCTGATCTGGCGCTTTTTGGTTATTTGAATTTTCCGTTAATTGATTGGGCCAATCTTGTCACCCGACGGATCACATACATCTGGAGAATTATCACAATATTATTTATATCACAATATCAGGAGAATTATCACGATATATTTGGCTGTACATTGTGAGTACAAGGCCGAGTTTAATAGTACCAAGATTGTGAGAAAATTTAAAACAAGATAGGAACGCGAGATACATGAGGCATTCATGATAAGGGCCCATGGCAGGAATGTGTGTATCAGTGCTCCGTCTGTTGCCTTATCCGATAAGGAGTAGGCTTTTATTGGTCACTCAACAGTGACGGCAGGCTTTCCTAGTGGTTAATGAAAGTCCATCAGCTTTGCGCATGTGCGATTTTATTATGCTTTTTATGTGTTTCCTTCTTTATTCTTTGTTTATGAGAAACCCGCAGCGCCTATACAGGCATTATTGCAGGGGGGCACAATGCATTAAAAAAGCGATCCACAGTCTCGCGGCACACCACTTCCGCCGGTAATGAATTCCATTCTGCGATGGTTCGTGCAAAAAAAGAGTGTTTCAAAATGTTTGTCCTGGATAAATACGGCTGAACCTTATAACAATGGTCTGTACGAGCAGAACGCTAAGATGGTGAATGCAGAAACTTTGCAGCACAAATTCCTATTTGGTTGTGATAAATCGAGTAAAACAATTTGAGGCGCAGCCTTTTATGACGTTCATTTAAGTGCACCCATCCCAGTTCCTTTTCATTTCAGTTGTGCTACTGAAACGATCGTATCTTCCCAGGACAAACCGAGCAGCAACAGATTGAATACGTTCCATAGCACTAATACGAACCTGGTAAGACGGATCCCACACATGACCGGCATACTCTAATATCGGCCTAACATACGCTTTATACGATGCTTCCTTAAGCTCTTTGCTTACATGTTTAAAGTTGCGCTGTAAAACACTTAGAGCCCTGCCTGCCCTGGAAACGAAACTGTTGACTTGTGCTGTCCATGTTCCGTCTACGGCAAATATAACACATCAATATATATAAGATGGTTCTATTCTAATGTTTTCATTGTTAATGGAGTACTGATGAGTTAATGTATTCTGGTTTCTTGTGAAGCACACACTTGCTAGCGTTCAATGACATCTTGTTGTTTCTACACCATGATTCAATTCGTTGAACATCTCTCATAAGCTGTGTGAAATCCGTTTCCCCAGACACTGCGTTGTGCAATGCACAATCATCGGCAAATAGACGTATTTTTTATTCAGTTCCTCGGGAAACATCATTATTATGAATGAGAAAAAGAAGCGGTCTCAACACAGATCTCTGTGGAACGCCAGATGCTACTAAGACACGACCCGAACATGTCCCATTTACCACTACCTATTGCTGCCTTGAAGCTAGGTAATCTCATAACCAGTTCATCACATTATTATCAATATTTAAGACTTCAAGTTTGTGCAGTAATACCGAATGAGAGACAGTATCAAACGCTTTCTTGACATCTAAAACTATACAATCAACTTGACATCTATTATCAATTACTGTGGCAATATCATGATAAAACTCGATTAGCTGCGTCGTACACGAAAAACCTTTTCGGAACGCATGCTGTTGATCATTCAAAAAGTCGATCAAAACAAGGTGCTGCATTAACGCCGAGTACAAAACATGTTCAATAATTTTACAGCACACTGGGGTAAGCGAGATTGGCCTGTAGTTTGAAACATTACATTTAGATCCGCCCAGATCCGCTTCACTAAAGTTCAGTGGCAAGTTACGCCTCGTCTTGTGTACTTCTTTCTTTGTCCCTATGTTTTTTTTTTTTTGCGTATTTACCACCATGCGTAAGTAGAAACTAGCCCGGCTTGCAGTGTTAGTACAGGAGAATTCATTGACATATGTCTAACTTTCAACCTAACTCAAATGATTATCAAACCTACACGCTCTGCTAACATTCTTGACCACGTTTTAACCACATTACCGGATCTCGTAAAGTCGATTCAACTTTGTGATGGGTTGAGCTGATCAAAGGATCCTTCACGTTGATTTGTCACTCCCGGTGGCAAAAAGAAAATCAAATTTTAAATTTATTGACGATTATAATAAAGCTGAATATGAAGCAATAAAAACGGACTATTAAATTTTCTTATTACTTATTAACTTGTGAAATCTGCGGAAGAAAACTGGACGCTCTATAAGAATAAAGTAAATAGCCTAGTTCAAGCATAAGACCCTACTCCACGTATCAAAATGATAATATAATCCTTGGTATAACAAAACACTCCGATCAATGAATCAATCAATCAATGAATCATAGAATGAATTATACAATCCATCATCAATTAAATATTTAATAATTAATTTATCAATATTTGATTGTGACCCAAACAGCTGGTATGACCTTAGGAGGGTTGAAAGAGAAACTGAAAGACACAGGGCAAAAATATTTACATATTACAAAGTGAGCATGAGTATTACGCTTTTCTTGAAATTGGCCGGCGTAAAAAAAAAAAAAGGTCGAGGTCAGGGTTAAAATTATTAGGGAGTTTTAGAATAGCTCGCGCTAAAACTTTGCGTACGCAAAGAATAGCGTCGTCGCCACTGCGCATGCTCCGAACGCAAATCAGGTTTTGCGCTTTGCGTGCGCAATTTTAGCGTGCGCTATTTCTCGGAAATAGCGTGCGTACGCAAAGAGTCTTTGCGCTTCTCCAAGGAGGATTCGTGATGACAAGTTGGCTAAAGCCAAGACGAGCAGAGTTAAAAAAAATGGCGGCTTCCAGGATTATGTCGGCGGCTGCTTTGGCGGCGTCGTGAGTGCGACGTCGGCGGCATCCTCGCGACTGCGATTTTCAATACGGGACGACATTGTACTCGGTTTGGCAACGATCACCGGCAACTTGATGCTTGCGACGCGCGAACATTTCTCGGCGAAGGTACGATGTGCGAAGGTCAGTACACGAGACCTCTCTTGCCGAGGCGACGCAAGCAGACACGACCGGTCAACCGCTCGCGTCGCATTCTCAAGTTTATACAAATCTAAAATCCTACTTTGGACCAAAAAGCTTTTTTTTTTAAGTTACAGCATTTCGTGTGTGAAATAAAAATTTTGACTGTATCTTGGTGGCGTCGCAAGCGCGAGATGCTTGGGCTTTTGCGTCGGGACGGAGAAACGCTATTCTAAAACTCTATTGCGTCGCGTGCGCTAATACAAGCGCTAAATTTAGCGCTAGCGTGCGCTAAAATTGCGTACGTTATTCTAAAACTTCCTATTGTCATATGCGAGGTGCATACGTGTCAACTGAGGATTTCCTCCTAAGTCATAAGTGTGAAAAAATTCATAGATCTATTTTGTTGTTGGGGAAAATGAATTAAAATTGTGCTCAGTAAAAGTCATTAGGCAATAATAAAAAAAATAACTTCGCAAAGGTTAAAATAACTAACTTGTCTAGCCTCTGAGAGTCCTGCTAGGATGCACTCAGAGACTATGCACAGAGTCTTAAATTATTTCAAATTAAATACTTCTCACAAACATTCTCTTACGTAAAAACCCGAACAAATTATGGAAGCTCTTTTCACCTGAAAGTGGCTGCGCAATCGTCAGCCTGCAGGATAATGCCGATGAAACCGTTTCATAAAGTGCGTGCCTAAATACCAAATGAATACTTTTCCACCATATTTAAAAATGATTAGCCCTACAATATTCACACCGTTTGTAAAAATGCTAAGAGCCCATTTTGTCCATTACAATTAAATTTCACGGTATCATTGAGCTGATTCAGAACCTAAAACTCGCTTCCTAAGAAGGATCAGATGAAATGGACGCTAAGATCCTAAACAATACTGCCTGTTTTTTTCTAAACTTCTCGAGCGCCGTCTTGTACAATCAGATCATGACTCACCTATTCTCAAACAGTGTTTTGTTTAGTGAACAGCATAGTTTCCGTAGGGGCCTCTCCTGCGAGACCCAGCTCTGAGAATTTAAAAGGTTAAAAAGCGCAAATAAAACAAGGACACTTAAAGCACAAAGACGATAGGACGGGCGCTACGCGCCCGTCCTGTCGTTTTTGTGCTTTTATTGTCCTTGTTCTGTTTTGCGTTTTTTAACCTTTTAAATCAGCATGAACCAACTCACCCAAGCCCAAGTTTTAATTTGAGAATTTATTTATGGGCTAGAGACTAACCTTGGATACCATGTACAGACTGACGCCATATTTCATGACTTTTCAAATGCATTTGACCCTGTTCCTCATCAAGGTTTTCTTTCTAAGCTATCATCCCTTCAATTAGATGCCCTACTATTTTCATGGTTTAATACACTACGCAGTCATTAACGACCATGAATCAAACGTAACAAGCGTCACCTCAAAAGTCCCTCAAGGATCTGTTCTTGGTCCGCTGATTTTTTTAACGACCTTCCAAGAAAAATTTGCAGTAAAGGTGCTCTAATCGGATATGATTGCGTCATTTATAACACCATCTAATCGGAAATTGATAATCTCAAGCTTTAAGGAGATTCCACTAAATAAACGACTGCTGCTAAAAAGAAAATAGATGATGTGGCTTAAAATTAGAAGTGAAAGCTAAACCGATTCCCTCGTAGAATATTTCTTTAACCTTTCAATATACTATTGACAAGGACGTGATTGAAACTGTACCAGTGTATTAATATTTGGCACAAGAGAAACGCCTAACCATTCTTGGACACCTCACATCGACGCTTGTTGCTGCAGAAGCCTCCCAGCCACTCGGATTCACGAGACGCAATCTACGAGACGCGCCATCTCATGTACAAAAGATAGCTTACAAAACCTACGCAAGACCTAAATTGGAATATGCTTCCGCCATCTGGAGAAGTCATCAAGTCGTAATCAACCATCTAGAGTCAACCTGAAACCGAGCCGCCCGTTTAATATTATCAACCTACGACTACTCCGTATGGTATTCCTTCTCTAAAACGTCAACTTGAACTTGCACTTCGTCAAACCCGCAGGAAGCGTTCTCACCTTTGCCTTCTTCAATAAACTCACTACCACTGCCCTGAGCTGGATGAAAGGTGAAAATTAATAAAAAAATGAAAAATAAAAAGAGGAAGAGATAATAAAAAATCTGTACACACCATTTAGACCATAGTGTAATGAGTTTTTGAATAAACGAGTACACACCATTTAGACCAGAGTGTAATAAGTTTTTGAATAAACGAGTACTAGCAAGATCATTTATCAGTGCTTCTGTTGCCTTATGTCCATCCTGATGAGTTGGCCAAGGCCCAAGAAGGTGGCGCAGTTCCATCTTTTCGTTTGTTCTTAGGCAGTTTTGTATCTTGTATCGTTTTCCTTTGAGAGCCGTAAGTAGTGCTGTTGCATAGCACGTGGTCCCTGTCTTGAAGTGAAGAAACGCGGTCTATTATTGGTTTTAGGTCCTGAATGTCCTTATGGCACATGAACTTGTAATTTTGGATCGATATATTTTATGTACTTGTAGCAAAAGTGGGAACTTGTCCAGAATAACGATGTCATTTTATTACTGATTTTTCAGTCAATACCGTTCGAATCAGTTCTCAAAAATGCAATAAGGACAATTACATTTTTCTGTGAGAATTTCTGACTGCCTTGTGTACAACCATATTCCCTGCAATCCCACGGTGTCCCGGTACCCATTTCAAACTATTTCATTTCCTTGAACTGATTCGGTTTGGTGAATCTGCAGGATTGTTTGAATGTATTGAATATGCCGACTCTGTTTATTTATTGACGATAAAGCTAGGGGAGCATATTTTCAGTCAACGAAGATCACCCAAAGGTTTGGAGTTTGACGACTAATATATTCCATGACTGCCATTATCGCTGCAAGTTCTGCCGCCATTGAGAATGTTTTGTTAGTTAGTTTCGTTTTTACAGTAGTTTTGATTGATGGAAGAAGCACTAGGGAAGATGATTTCAAAGCCGCAGAGACATCCGCCTATACATGAGTTGGTATTGAATATGTTCGATATATGTATTCTAAATCTACATGGCCATGATTCCGTGACAAAGCTGTTTAGTTCCAGGTTTTGACTCCCCGTGGTGTGTCAACCTTAAGCAAAACATGAAAGCGTGGGTAGCCGGCTTGCTGCTATCTTAACCTCCTCTCTTATGGATTCCGAGTCAAGAGGTCTAACGAGTCATGAGATCCAACGAGTCAAGAGATCCAATATAGGATCTCTTGACTTGTTGGATCTCTTGACTCGTTGGTCCTCTTGACTCGCCATACATCTCTTCACGCGTCGGATCTCTTGAAATGTAGGACATTTTGACCCAATAATGGATCTCTTGACTTGTGTCTGCCGATTCAAGAGATCCACCGCGTCAAGAGATCCAATATTGGATTTCTTGACAGGTTGGACCTATTGACTCGCCATGCGATCGGCCGTTCGAAGGAACGATCGATACGGGACAAAAAAGAAAGAGGAGGGGAATGAAAAAGAACGCATGGGCTAAGTGTCATCATGTCCGCTTTGCGTTGGCCTCTTAGACGTTGATTTATGCGATGTTTTAACTCGCAATGCAAATTTGCTGCGTGTGTTGCGTTTGGTCTCGGAAGGCTCAAGAATGGTGCAAAGGTTTCTTGTTTTTTTTTTACAGCGGAGCTGTTAAGGGCTAGTTTCCCAAGGATCGTGTCCCCCGCAAAGAAATCTCGACACAAAACACTGGTTGCCACTGTCGCTCATAGATGGCGGAAGCTGTCCAGAGTGTTGTGTTTGCCGGTTGTCCGCTTGCCGCCGTCGCTCATAGATGGCGCAACCTTTCGAGCCCTTCCTCTCTGGTTTGCCAACTTGCGGCCGGCCATTGCTTCATTCCCACCATTGTACAGCTTCGCTGGTCTTCCTTCTTCACCAAAGTGGAAAGGCTAAAAGTTTTCTTTCTTTTTTTCTTTTTTCTTTTTTTACAGGATGTTTATTGCGCTTCAAGGGCATTGTCGTAAGGGTGGGGGGACAAAGAAAGTCGGCGCCGTTCTTGTGATTTCATATGTTTCTTTTCTGTTCGTGTATTCGTTTCCTTTTATGTGCTGTAGGTTTTATGAGAAAAAAATAGTCACTTGAGACTGCCCAAGCTACGAAAGAAAGGGAATTATAATATTCCGTTTACAAAAAATGCAAGCGGACGAAGCGCTTTTTAAAGCTGAACCGGACATTACACTATGCCCCGTACCCACTACGAACACAAAACACGATGAGACAATCCCCTCTTTTCCTGAACGCGAACTGAGACTAACACAAAGGGCGAGAAAAGGAAAATCCCGATGACACCCACACAACTGCGCGCCCAAGAGGTCGGCAACCTTTCGACCTAAAGGAACCGTCGTAGTGCCGCGGTTCCAAATGAAATGAAGGCTTATTTGCCACATTCTCATGTTATCTTTTTCCAAGAATACCGCTGAGATTGTACCCCAGAACATTACTATTCTTTCATTCAGTGATATGCCTAGGAACTTCTTTGTATCAACTTCAACAAAGGGAGACAAAAACCATGTTTGGGGGATCTCTTTGTCACGGTCAGAGTAAAACGCCAGCTAGCAGCATATATTGCCACGCACCCAGCTGGCCAAGTAGGCAGTGCGCCCGTGGCCTAACGGTTATTGTGCTTGCCTCCAACGCGAAAAGCCGAAGCTCGATGCCTGGCCACCGATACGCCTTTTTGTTGTTTCTGTAATGTCGTGCTTTGGTAAATTCGAGAACCCTATTGTTTAATCGAGGTTAGAACGTTCAAGGCTCTGAACTTTTTACACCGATTGTTCCAGAATCCCAGGTGTCTACCTAAGGGGCTCTGCGTGGCGAGCCGGAGTCAGTCTCGCCCCAGTGTTCGGCCCTGCTGTTTCGCCGCCATCGACGCTAGCCTTTTTCTATTTTCTTTCGGGCACAAGTTCGCCCCTATTAAAGGTTTATTTTCTCCAGTTAAGCCACCGCCTGATCATTTGTCAATCGTGACAATATCGCTGGGGCGCGTTATGTATGTGGGCAAAGCCTCGATGTATCAAACAATTTAAGAGATAACCCTGAAAAAGAAAAGAAGCCAAATGTATCCTAGAATGCACACACTTTTCTTCCCGAAGTCGTTTGTGGTTCACAAGGATATTTAATAATGCGGTGTAATGTACACAGTGACCTAACACAAGCCCAGATAATGTTGCCAAACACTACCCCAACTTAATAATTAACCCTGAAAAATCGGAAAATTTTGACTAATAGTATCTGTCAAGTTGTCACCAACAGCAATATAGAACCCATGTTTTCCAAAAACCCCTAAGTAATTGAAGCACCCAGTGATAGTTACTAGCAGCCATTGATAGCCATCAGAACTCGTATGACCGACGAAAAGGACTGACAGTCTATTTTGATAGGTAAGCTCAAGAGGTTCTTAAGGATGAGTTCGAAATAAATTTTCCATCCTGTATATCTAAATCCGACAATCACTTACCGCTAAAATATCGTCACGAATGATAGGAGAGGGGGCGGCAAATAGCCGAAGAAATAAACAGAAGGGAATAATAACTGGTGTCGCTGGCGTTGATGTCGGCGTGACAGCATACACAAACAATAAACAAACAAACAAACAATCAAACGCGGCCGAAAACTTTACTCCATCTCACAAATTGCGTGCAGCAGAAGTAAAGACACGGCCGCTAACGCGTGGCTTTTAAAAGTGCCTTTTCGCGGAAGCACTTGTGACACACACATGAAATCTAAAAAATAAATTCTCCCTTCCTTTTTTGTTTGTGTTTTTATTCAGGATACTATTAGGGAGTTTTAGTGGACCGTCCCAATAACACCGATAATGATACCCGATACTCCTCCGGCGGCTTTCCGCAAGCATCGTTTGATTATCGGGTACCATTACGGGGGCTACCGGACGGTCTATTAAAACTCCCCAATATTGCGCGATTGGTAGCGTTTTCGCTTTCATCATCATCCCTCCCCGCCCTCGAAATCGATCGCATGGCGAGTCAAAAGGTCCAACAAGTCGAGAGAACCAACGTTGGATCTCCTGACCTGTTGGACATTTTGACTCGTTGGACCTCTTGACCCATTTTGTATCTCTTGACGCCTTTGACCTCTTGACGCATATAGAATCTCTTGACGCGTTGTACCTCTTGACTCGACTGTCACGTGACTATGTGATCTCTTGACGCGTTGGACCTCTTGACCATAAGCGTCTCCTATGCCCGTTTCCGTCCTCTTATACTTTTACTGTTTAAGTCCAGCCTGCCGCCGTTTGCGAGAAAATGCTGTATAACGCGTCACAGACAGATAAACGTAGGGTAGGGGTGGTGGGTGGGAAGAAGTGTTCGTTGATCACGAAAAGCTATGGGGATGTTTGCGAGGCTTGCTGTATATATTGTTAACACAAAGCAACATTTACAGCGCTCAAAGTGTGGATATTCTACACTTCATTTCCGCCCCCTCCCTCCTCCCCAAAAAAAAAGAAATGTTTCGTGGCATTTTTTTATTTACGTGTGTGGGCTATTCGTAGTATTTGTATTGTACATTGCCTATTTTACGCTGCTTTATTTTTTTCCTCGCATATGTTAATGGTTTGTTCTCCCCAATCGTTGGTCTTAAAGGAGCTGTCGAACAATTTTAATGTTGAAAGAATTTGCATCTTCTACTTTTGACATTGTTTGTCTTGTCACAAAGAACGAAAAACAGATCTCCTTCCTTCAAAATGTTGCAATTCCACCGCGAAATCGCGAGGCAAAAATTAGAATATTTCCCGACCTGCAGCCGCGTGCGGCGGCCATGAGAACCACGCGGCATGACGTCAATGGGGGACTTGTAAAAAGATAGCAAGTTGTGCGGATACCTCCCCGATAAAAGGTACTTTTTCTATAAATCTTGTCATTCCAACATATATATATAAATGCGTCAAAAACGTGGTATCATCGACAAAACATTTTTGATACGGAGTTTTCGTGGCGCCATCTATCCGAGGTCAACAAAATGGTCAGCTCAATATGCTACCGCGAACAGCCGCTAGCGGGGGCAGACGGACGGGGATGGACAGACCCGGATGAGACTTTCCTTTTTTGCCATGGTGATCGCGCTGCGCAAGGACGTGGTCACGTGGTCGGGAGCGGGTGAGTTCTCGCTGCTCACTGATGGCTTTAAACAAAAAGCTTTACCGGAACCCCGCGCGTCCCCAATTAACGTCACAGTGCACGTGACTCGGATGATGGTGAAGGAGTTGAGAGGTGCCGAAAACTTCAAACTTTGTACATTTTTAAAATAAAAACTAGGACAAGCAGCCAAAAGCGGGTTTTTGTTCTTTACTTCAGAAAGGTCGAGACACCAACTCCGAAGTCATTTGAGCAAAGCACTGAAATGGTTGCACAGCTCCCTTAAATCTTCAGACCGAAATATTTGGGTCGGAGAAAAGATTATTTTGCGACATTTATTTTGGGTTTTAATACTTTGTTGGTTATTAGTTGTATTAAACGTAAACCTTTCGGTGGACATCCACCTGGTTAGGAATGACAATGAATGTAAGGAAACTCTAACCAAAAATTGATACGGAGCCCGACGTTTCAAGGCCAGTTTGGCCCCTTGATCACGGGTGACTGTTCTTGTCCTTGTCGTCGTCTTGCAAATTGCCCGGTGTTTTTGGTTTCTTTAAAGCGGCCGTTGTATCTGCACGTGCTTTATGGTTCGTAGCGCCTCGCGTGATGCACCGCAAACCAGACACATAGGCGCTTGGCAGTGTCCCAGCTGATCGGTTGACGTTATTTTCGGTGTTCTGAATGTACCAGGACTCTAATAAAAGGCGTCTTCGCCAGTTTCTTTCCGTGCCAAGAATAGAGCATTTGTTGAATTCAATCGTGTGACCCTCTTTTTGGACGTGTTCTGCCAGCGCACTACCCTGCACGTTATTCTTTTTGACGTCATACTGATGCTGGCGTAGACGTTCCGGGAAGTGTTTAGTTTCCCCAACGTAGGAGGCGCCGCAGTCACCACAGGGGATCCTGTAGACGAGTCCCTGAGCCTTTTCTTTAGGGGGACGATCCTTTGGAAGCGAGAAGAGGCGTCCAATGGTGGACACCGGTTTATGTGTCACACTGACGCCGTATTTTCGTAATACGCGCGCGAGAGTCTCGCTTGGGCCCTTGATGTACGGGACGCATACGCGGTTGGGTGGAGGAGGGGCGTCTTTTGTTTCATTCTGTCTAAGGTTTTTGTACACGTTGTTCAAAAACCTGGCAGGATAGCCATTCTGTTTCAGGTCGTGTTTGATCATTGTGACCTCTTTCTTAAGAGCCTCTTCAGTGGAGCAGACAGTAATTGCTCGCTCGACCAATAGTGGACTTCACCACATCACCGCTACGTGCGTTATCCAACTACCTACATCGGTTGCTGTCACCCCTCACGGGGAGGACAAACACGTACGTGCACAACTCCGGCCACTTCATCGAGCTCACCTCCGGTCTCGAACTGCACGATGACGAAAGTCTCGTGTCCTTCGACGTGGTATCTCTATTTACAAGTGTGCCTGTGCCTCTTGCGGTGTCTGTAGCAAGAACGGCACTGTCGTCTGACACGAAACTCTCCGAGAGGACTTGCCTCTCCATCGATGAGATTTGCCGCCTTCTGGACCTCTGCTTAACCAGCACCTACTTTTCTTTCAAGGGTCAATTCTACAAACAAACTAGTGGAACGGCAATGGGTGCAGCAATTTCCGTCACCGTGGCTAACCTCACGATGGAGGCGATCGAGCGGCAAGCCTTAGAGACATTCGCCCCGAAACCCACCGTGTTCTTACGGTATGTGGACGATTGTTTCTGTGTGGTCAAAACCAGTGAAATCAACAACCTTCACAACCACTTAAACTCCATTGAACCGGCGATACAATTTACAATTGAACTGGAGTCTGACGGTTCTCTCCCATTCTTGGACGTGCTCACGAAGAGAAAGTCCAACCGCTTGACATTCGAAGTTTACAGAAAACCGACACACACCGGCCGATACCTGAACTTTGCGTCCTACCACCCTGCAACGCACAAATCTTCTGTGGCTTCCGCACTCTTCAGGCGAGCAATTACTGTCTGCTCCACTGAAGAGGCTCTTAAGAAAGAGGTCACAACGATCAAACACGACCTGAAACAGAATGGCTATCCTGCCAGGTTTTTGAACAACGTGTACAAAAACCTTAGACAGAATGAAACAAAAGACGCCCCTCCTCCACCCAACCGCGTATGCGTCCCGTACATCAAGGGCCCAAGCGAGACTCTCGCGCGCGTATTACGAAAATACGGCGTCAGTGTGACACATAAACCGGTGTCCACCATTGGACGCCTCTTCTCGCTTCCAAAGGATCGTCCCCCTAAAGAAAAGGCTCAGGGACTCGTCTACAGGATCCCCTGTGGTGACTGCGGCGCCTCCTACGTTGGGGAAACTAAAAACTTCCCGGAACGTCTACGCCAGCATCAGTATGACGTCAAAAAGAATAACGTGCAGGGTAGTGCGCTGGCAGAACACGTCCAAAAAGAGGGTCACACGATTGAATTCAACAAATGCTCTATTCTTGGCACGGAAAGAAACTGGCGAAGACGCCTTTTATTAGAGTCCTGGTACATTCAGAACACCGAAAATAACGTCAACCGGTCAGCTGGGACACTGCCAAGCGCCTATGTGTCTGGTTTGCGGTGCATCACGCGAGGCGCTACGAACCATAAAGCACGTGCAGATACAACGGCCGCTTTAAAGAAACCAAAAACACCGGGCAATTTGCAAGACGACGACAAGGACAAGAACAGTCACCCGTGATCAAGGGGCCAAACTGGCCTTGAAACGTCGGGCTCCGTATCAATTTTTGGTTAGAGTTTCCTTTCATTCATTATTAGTTGTATATTTTGAAATCTTGATAGAAAACATAACCGAGCTCCCAGGCGTTTTTTTTCTTTCTTTTTGTTACTATTAAATATATTGTAGATTATTTATTCATTTATTTATTATTTATTTATTGAAATACCTTAAAGGTCCTTCTGGGCAGGACATTACATAGGAGGGGGGGGGGAGATAAGTACATCATATATAAAACACACAAAAAATAATAAAATAAAAACATGCACAGCAGTGCAAACGTACAGGAAATCGTAAGTCATACAATACCTAAATGGCTGCTGGTAAGAAAACGAAGACTATCAGGGTTAATCTCGGTGACGAAGCGCTCTGTTAGATCATTCCACCACACTGCTGTTTTGGGAAAGAAGGCATACAAAAGAAGTGCGGCAGGTGAAACGGTCAATCTTACATGAGTGATTAAAGGCTGAACTCCATGGGACGAATATGCTGCCAATAACCGACGAATTTTGCCCGGCGGCTTTTGCACGGCGCGTGGAATCAACACAGTGGCTGCT